>BNCR01000007.1:27667894-27918715 GCA_014656515.1 Oryzias celebensis | reverse complement strand
TTCTCTGTAACATGTTCCTCATTCATCAGCTCTTCAAAGTTCTCCTTCCATCTTTCCATCACACTTGTAGAACCTGTAAACATATTTCCATCTCTGTCCTTCATCATTCTGATCTGCTGAACATTCCTCCATCTGTTTCTCTGCATCACCTGTACAGATCCTCCTCCTCCTCCTTTATGTCCAACCTGTCATTCAAGTCCTCACACACCCTTTGTTTGGTCTTTGCTTCCTCCACTTTGTGCTGCATCTCTCTGTTCTCCTCACTGCTGTCCTCTATGTCCCACTTTGTCTTAGCAAACCTTTAACTCTCA
The DNA here is from genome assembly GCA_014656515.1 of Oryzias celebensis. Classification (NCBI taxonomy): domain Eukaryota; kingdom Metazoa; phylum Chordata; class Actinopteri; order Beloniformes; family Adrianichthyidae; genus Oryzias; species Oryzias celebensis. The sequence goes on along the minus strand of BNCR01000007.1, from coordinate 27,918,404 downwards.
AGACATTTTCTCCATCACTTCATCTAATCTGTTTGCTTCTCCCACATGTCAGTTAAAATCTGCTCCAATCACCACTTTCTCCCCTCTAGAGATGCCCCAGATCTCCTCATCCATCTCCTCCAGAGTTTCTCCTTCTTCTTTAGCTCACATCCTACCTGGGTGGTAAAACCACTGACTTTCACCATCACACCTTCAACTTCCAGCTTCAGACTCATCCTCTTATCTGACCCTCTCTTCAACTCCTGAACATTCTCAGCAAACTCTTCTCTTAAGATCCATCCTCCTCCGTTTCTCTTTCCATCCACTCCATGACAAACGCCGTTTTGTGCCAACCTTTTTTATTGTCTTTAAACATGTCACAAAAGCGATGTATTTTATTCTACTTTAAAACTAGTGAGAAGACAATGGTTGTTGGTGTTTTTGTTCTGCCACAAACTAACAACAGCAAAACATAGTGGAGACCTGTTTCTTTGCGCCTGACAGCAATGCTTTGGAGATTAAAAAAAACCAACAAAAACATTACAAACAAACATTGTTCGTACATCACAGTGTCACAAAGCACCAGTTTCAGGTGTTTTAGGTTGCATCACCTATCAAGTCCCTGCATATTAGATTTAAGTGATGCTCAAGTCTAAGTTTGGAGATCGAGTCTCCATCTGCTGTAAAGAAAATGACGATGTGAATATACTGTAACAGGCTTTATTTCATCTTTGTGGAAGTTCTTGCAGCTGTGGCAGTGCTACCAGTGTTTGATAACTACTTTCTGCTGCTCTATAATTGGACTGCATTTAGAAATAGTTCATCACATTTTCTATGAACGTGCATCTTTGCGTTTTTGCTGATTGTTGAATGTGTGGCTTTCCCATGAACGACTGTGGCAGATGTTTGGGGCAGGGTTTGATTGCACTGAGAAATGAGTGAAAGAGTTCAGCTGCAGTAAATCTTCAATGATGTAAAGAATGCCATTCTGTTGAGTTTCCCCCGTTGGACATTCTGTTGTGTGCCTGTGGTGTCCTTCTTGTATACACATTTATTCATTGTTGGGTTTCTTTTATCATTTATCAGGTTGTTCATTGTAAAGTTGAATTGTCTTCTGCCTTTTTTTAATTCGTGCCAGCGGTGAGACAAAGAACTTGTTCAAGTTCTCCCAAAACCCAAGGGTATAAATACAGTTGGGGAGCGCGGTTGTTGCTTTACTTAAAAGTTGCCATGAATACAAACATTAACGTTCTTAGAGCCACACCTGCATTATTCTAAAAAATTAACCATCCATTTTCTTTCCCTTTCAAGTCCTAGTGACTTCCTCACTATGGTTGTATTCAGGGTTTGTTACCCCCCTGGGGCGCTCCTCGTTCTTCTTGTCTGACCCCATGACTGGAATGGGTTGCAGGAAACCCTGAGGTTGAGTATTCTGGTCTCCTTACTTGCGTTTAGGACATCTTTACCATGTGTGGTATGTGACGAATGTAGGTGTTTTTAAATGTTTTTATGAGTCTTCTCATCTATTATTGTAAACAGTAACTTAGTGCCTCCTGCAGACTTTTCATTTTACAAACCTAATTTCAAAAAAGTTGGGACACTGTACAAATTGTGAATAAAAAAGGAATGCCATGATTTACAAATATCATAAACTTAAAGGTAGAAAACATATCAAATGTTGGAAGTGAAACATTTTGAAATTTCTGACCAAATAGTGGCTGTTTTCTCATTTCTTGAGAGCTATGCATTCCAAAAAAGTTGGGACGGGTGGCATGACGAGGCCGAAAAAGTGAAATGAACACATAAGGAACAGCTGGAGGACCAGTTTGCAACTGATTAGGTCAATTGGCAACATGCTTGGCTCTCAGAGTGGTGTATTTTAAGATGGTCAGAGGATCACCAATTCCCCCAATGCTGTGGCAAAAACTAGTGGAGCAACATCAGAAAGGAGTTCCTCGGAAAAAATGGGAAAGAATTTGAAGTTATCATCATATACAGTGCATAATATCGTCCAAAGATTCAGAGAATCTGGAACAATCTCTGTGCGTAACGCTCAAGGACGGAAAACCATCCTGAATGCTCGTGATCTTCGGGCCCTTTGGCCCTTCGGTGAACGCCAGGCCATTCGCCGTTGCCGGTTCAAACTCAATAGGTCAAAAAGAAGAACATGATCCAGAGGCGCAGGCGCATTTAAAATGGACTGTGGCAAAGAGGAAAACTGTTCTGTGGTCAGACGAATCAAAATTTGAAGTTCTTTTTGGAAAACTGGGACGCCATGTCATCTGAACTAAAGAGGACAAGGACAACCCAAGTTGTTACCAGCGCTCAGAACAGAAGCCTGCATCTCTGATGGTGTGGGGCTGCATGAGTGCATGGTCAGCTTACACATCTGGAACAGCACCATCAATGCTGAAAGGTAGATAAGTTCTAGAACAACACATGCTCCCATCAAGACATCGTCTTGTTCAGGGAAGACCTTGCATTTTCCAGCAAGACAGACCAATACAGCATCAATTACAACAGCATGTCTGCAAACACAAAGATCTTGGTACTGAAATGGCAAATCTGCAGTCCCATAGAAAACAATTGGTCCATCATAAAGAGGAAGATACAACCAAAAAGACCTAAGACAGTTGAGCAACTGGAAGCTTGAATTAGACAAGGGATAGCAAATGGGACAACATTCCTGTTCCTAAACTTGAGCAACTTGTCTCCTCAGTCCCCAGACGTTTGCAGACTGTGAGAAGAAGAAGAGGGGATTCCACACAGCTGTGAACATGGCCTTGTCCCAACTTTTTGAGATGTGTTGATGCCTTGACATTTGAAATCAACTTATTTTTTTCATAAAATTATACATTTATCAGTTCAAACATTTGATAAGTCATCTGTGTTGTTTTCTGAATAAAACATTGATATTTGGCACTTCCACTTCATTGCATTCTGTTTTTATTCACAATATGTGCAATGTCCCAACTTTTTTGGAATTGAGTTTGTAAATTTCTATACACAAAGATGTCATGTTTTATGTGTACATAACTTATCATCACTATCATTGTCACTGTCATTTTGTTTTTTTTTGTATTGTTGCTGCAAACTCAGGTCGTCATCGTTCTGAATCGACCCACATGGATAAATAAAGGTCTAACTATGAGGAAAACATGCAAACACGACTCACAGCCAGGATTTGAACCACAGTTAGAACAGGTTGTGAGACAAAGGTGATAACCACTGCGTCACAGAATCATTCTTATCTTTCAGCCGAGGAAGTTCAGTTCCAAATGAAAGGACCTGCAGTGGCAGTCATGCTGATGCTTTACCATCATACTACCACCACAGTGACTGACTGTTCTCATCTTCTCCTTATGTAAGTATGTGACAGATTGAGTCCAGGTGAAAAAGGGTCATTGACTGTAAAAGAGAATTGAACTGAGCAAGTGTGATGTCATCCACAGAAAACTGCTTACTTCTGGCAAGTGAAGTTGATTCAGTCGCCGTTGTTCTGCAGTATGGGTGCCACCATTCGGAGCCAGACATTGTGAGTAAGCAGTGATTGGTCCAAGTCAATCTGAGTCTTCGTGTCTTTGGTAACCACCGTCTCCAATCAGGAGTGAGATTGTTGGAAGGCCACACCCTTTCCACTGAAAGCAGGCTCGGGAGAACCTGTCAATCAACACATTTGGAATGTTGAAGGTGGAGTCTAGTGGGCATCACATGCTTTTATCGAGGCGTCTGTTTGGTCTCTTTAGAACTTGAATAACTTGCATTAAAGACAAAATGTGGGGAAAAAAATGGATTATCAAGACGATGATAAGGAAAGTGTATTCCAGCAAGAATGGTTATTCTGACAAATAGAATGATTGAGCAACAGCTGTTTATTTCTCCATAGAAGTCTATGGGGTTTTGGCTTCTTGAAACCAGCAGGTACTTCCTGTTTGGAACGCCAGGGGGAGGGGTCACTTAGTAAAGTTCTCATATACAGTCGATGAACATCTTAAGAGAGTTTAGTGTCTGTCTCATCATTCCACAGAATATTTTCCCAAATGTTTTTACAGATGATCTGGATGTTTCTTTGCATTCTTTTTCTCAGCTGTGTTTTTCTTCTTCGAATCTCCATGGATCCAGTTTGATCCAAAAGTCTCTTTCTAGCTGTTGCACTGTGAACTCTAACCCTCAGAGACAGGTGAGGCCTGCTCCTCTTTTTGTGTTCTTCTACCTCTGTCATGACCTCCTGGATGAATCCTTGCTGTGTTCTGTGATCCCTTTCTGTCTTTCTATGTTTTCCATGAGTGGATGAACTGTGGCTCTCTGGAGTTCCAGGGCTACAGTCTGTTAGAGCGCTAAAACATGTCAGAACCTGTGATTGTGTTTCTGTCAGACATCTTTCAGCTGTTTCACTGTCAGACGCTTTCAGGGATGTCTTCATTCTACTGTTCTGATTGATCAGCTCTGATTGGCTCTGATTGCTGAACTCAGCTTCAGAAATGTCATTCTCCACAGTTTGAGTGAACATCAGTCACTCTGCTTCTCTGTGGTAAATAAGGTTTTTCTAGTTTGACCTCAATAACTTCAAAACAGTTTGAATGCGTCTGAAAGGATCCTCATGCCTGTCAATCAAATGATCTCAGATGAAAATCAAAGTTCTCATCTTCTTGTCCTCCTGGTTCTCATTGCATCCCACATGAATGCTTCTTCATTACAGTCTGAGCTACAGCTCTCCTCTTTGGCTCCGCCCTCTTTGTACCTCCCCCTCTCATGTATGTACCCCTACCCCCATCGCCTGCATTTTTGCATGGATGTCCTCGCTTCCATCTACACATGCTCCTGCATCGTCAGTGAGTCTTTTCCAGCTAAAATGAAGGGGTTCTTGTTGGTGCTTAGCTGATTCCACTTGCCCTTCAAACCGGTTCTGACTCCCAAAGATGGACAAGCACCGGTTCATGTCCGTCCATTTGTTATCGAACGCAGAGAACAGTCATAATGTTCAAGGAGGAAGAAGAATTTCAGTCAGTTTATGAGACATAAAGACCCACTGAATGAAAATGGTGTTTTAACATGTAATTGTTGCATTTTTCTCACAGATACATATAAAGAAAATGAAGATTGTCCTGCATTCCTGAGTATTTCTTTATTCCAATTGAGGTGAGTCAGAACCAGATGAAAAAGTGCTGTTTGGAAAAGCAAGGCCAAAGTCTCCCTGCTCTGCTCCATTCTGATGCATCCACTTACGGATGAACAGATCCACTTTTGTTGCACTGCTAATGTTAGCTTAGGGCTGTGAGGAGCTGTCAGCTATTACAACAGTGTAAACCAAGGAATGATGGGAAACTACTCCATGTCAACTTTCCTGACTCCTGCCCACTACTCAGAGGTGATGTTCCAATGAACTCCTGTCACTGTTTTTATTCTTGTTTTTGGCTAAAGACGGCATAATCATAACGTATACACCACTGAGAACCATTGAAAAATAGATAAAAAGCTGATCGGAGTGGAACTTTAAGACAAACTACTGATGTGACCATTTAGGTGACCTTGTGTTTGTGTTTTGACCCCAGAAGTGTGAGATTGTAAGTTTGAGTCTGTTGTTTGACCCCACGTCCCAATGCGTCTCTGCTTGACCCTAAGCATGAAAGGGTTGGATTGGGGAATTCAACCATCAAAATGATGTGACTTTGGCCCCCGGGCCTCATGGGAGGCTCAAATGAAGAACTGGTTCTGGAAAACTCAGTGGTATGTAGCTCTAATGGGACCAAACAGGTTCCTCCATCTGACCACCAGAGAGCTGGTTCTTTCGAAGACCCATCCGGATACAGGAGCACAGAGACCCGGTCCAACAGTTCGGACTCTGAGCTGGAACCGGTTTGACGCGCCAGGGGCCTCAGTCTCTCTCTCTCTCTCTCTCTCTCTCTCTCATTCATCTCCTATGTCTCTCTGTCAGTCTCTCTCCACATCTGGGTCCTGGAGGAGAAAAACAGCAGATTAAGGAGCAGGACTGAACCAAGAAACAGCGACAGGAGGGGTGTGTGAAAGCTGAGTGCTTTCCACGGACGCACCGTTGCATCCGCGCACGCAGCTCTTACCGCCTGTGCACGTACGCGCACGGGCGTGCTCCGGTTTGAGCCTCTCCTGACCTGGACCTTGAGACCCTGGACCGCGTTAAGGTGACCGCTCGTGGCCGGTCTCCCCCCGCCGCTGGGTGGTGCAGTCCGACAGGGGGCTGGCTGTGGCTTGGCCGCTGCAGACGAGTCGAGCCGAGCCGAGCCGAGGCGGGCTGTGAGAGTCCGGGAGAGGCGCTCGCTCTGGAACCGTTTCCCTCTTTTTCATCCCAGGACTTTTCTTTTTACCTGCGCCGGCCCCGCCCTCACCGTGGGACCACCTGAGCGCGAGCGTGCGTGAGAGGAGCGCGCAGCGGTGGCACGCGCAGCGGCGGCACGCGCGCGGGACTTAAATCACGGATCGGACTCTGCTGCGCGTTTCACGCAGGTAGGTCTGCGGGACAGCGCACGCGCTGGGCCGCAGGGGCCGGGGAGAGTCTCCAGACCCTGACGGTTGTGTGGGGGGGCCGAGTGCGCGTGATGTTTGGGGTGAACGCCGCATCTCCGCTCACGTGCGCGTGGAAATCTCCCTTTTCCAGATCAGTCAGGGGGGTGCAGGGCTGAGTTCCACGGGGGAGCTTAATATCTCAGGTGGGGTTCAGCGGGGGCGCGCTCGGTTCTGAACGTGTCCGGTTCGGTTCGTTAAGGAGGCTTTTCCCCGGCGGAGGGGGAGGGGGAGGGCGCATGGGGGTCTGGGAGGCAGCAGGGCTCCAGACGCCGATCCATTAAGGAAGAACAAAGGGGGGGAGGCTGCAGAAAACGGATCCGACCCCCGGACCGTCCCCCTCCGGTTCTGATTCTGCAGGCTCCCCGCCCGCATGCGCGCGCCCATGTGCATCCCCCGAACCTGCAGCGAACAGGCTGTGGATCCGAACCGTTCGCGCACCCCGCCTGTTTGGTCCAGACCAACGCGGGGCTGAAGCTGATCGATTGACACGATTTTATAAAAAAAAAAAAACAAAAAAAAAACATAACGTGATTGATGGGGAGATCGGTCACGTGACCAGCAAGCAGTAAACAACCAAGGCGTCTGTGATTAAACAACAAACAATTTCTAAAAACATGAAACTTCTGCAGCTGATCGATCCCACCTGATGTGTGACTGCTGCTCCAGTGTGAGAGAGTGTTCAGCAGGGGCTCAGATGATCAATAAGTGATCCATAAGAGGTCATCATGGATCAATAAGAAAGGAGATGAGATTAATTTATGACAAAAACTGAATGAAGATCAGCTGCAGCCTCCAAAATCAATCAGTGTAAAGCTGAACACCTGACATGTTTCCCTCATGACTCTGTCTGTGTGAGGAGCAAACTACAGTGTTCTGACATTTTAAATCAGCTGATCAATCAGCAGAACCGGCTTTGATCAGCAGAGAGCCTGACCTTTGACCTGCAGGAGTCCATGCAGGTTTCCTCTCCTAAATCCTTTACAGGAAAACGTGTCCAGAGTTAACAGCCTGACTTCACATTTCTACATTGAAAGGATTCCGTTCAGTTTACGGCGCTCAGAAGAGAACGGCGTTTTGAATTATCCGTGTTTTCCGTGAGAGCACACCCATGAACAATGATGTGATAGAAATGAGCCGCGAACAGCAGAGTCTGAGCTCAAGCATCTAAAAATCCGATCAGAAGGTGAGGGAGGCATCGGAAGGGGGTTGTGGGTGCAGCTTGTGGTGCTGAAGGTCACTCGTGTGCTGTTGGCAGCAGCAGCACCACACACACCAATGGTCACAGGGATGACGGGAAACTGGAGCTGCTCTCAGAGGCGCATCAACTCTTATCATCCTCCTGCTCATCTGATCTCCTCCAGGCTCCCACCTCAGACCCCACGTCTGTCCAATTCCCAGGACTTACGGGTTTGTTGTGCTTTTCCAGACTGCTTTCACTCAGATGTTCTGCATAAGAATCCAGCAAAGCAAATGGAAACTGCTCTGCACCATTCTCCTTTAGACCTTGAGTGATGAAAGCAGAGAAGCATCAGTCTGACTCCACTATAGAGACAGCTTTGTCGGAGTCTGACTGATCATTTACTGGAGTCCAAGGGCGCGTCACCATTGTCCTCTTTCATCACATCAGCAGTCTGATATCACTTGTTTCATGCTGGATTCTTCAAGACCAAAAAAGCCAGCGCTGCTGTGATCCAGAGCTGCCAGCGGCTGCAGTTCCTTTCCACGATGAACACCAACACGCTCCGTTTGTCTGGAACACTGATCGGCTGCAGGTTTTCTAGGTTTCTGCTGGCATCGCTGCTGGGTTTCAGTCACAGCAGGATTCTGCTTTAACAGAAAACTCACTTTTCTCTGTATGAAAGTCCCTACAAAGAAAAATAAACATTATCATGTTTATGTAGGAGTTCTGATTACGGCTCTTGTTCTCTGTGTATTATCACGTGTTTTCTCTGTAACACCACTGCCAAACACTAGATGGCATTGTGGGCTCTGTTGCTGTAGCTGTAGTTAGAGAAACACTATATTGACTTTTAAGCGATATAAAGATATTTTGTATGTACGTTGGCTGAAGCTTATAAAAAAGCCGATATTTGAACTTTTTTGTTTCATTATTTGTGGCTAAAAGCAGAAAATGAAAAGAACAATGAAAGATCTCAAAATGTAATGCCAGGAAATGCCGAAAGCCAGACCAGCACAAAGCAAAGCAACATGGCAGTTCCATTCCAAATAGTTCCATTCATTTCAGAATAAAAGAGAAGGAAGGAAGGAAGGAAGGAGATGTGCTGCAAGCAGAACTCCTGCTACAGGTGAGCTGGCAGTGGTTCCAGAAGTCATAGTAAAAGCAACAAAAGGCGGTGATTCTGGGGGCGTGGCTTCATGACAAACAGTGGCTGTCTCAAAGCAGGTGTTAGGGATGCATCTGCCAGGTATCAGTGGTGTGCGGTTAAAGCAGAACCTTTTTAGTAGAAGTTTGATATTAACGTGCATGTGTAAGTGTGTTTTCAGAAACGTTTCAGCTTCTTACCTGCAGACCTTTTCCTCTCCTGAGAAAAAGCACCAGAACCATTTCTGGTATCTTTAGATTGTGTGAGCAGACCGGGTCAGTGTTGTTCTGCACACAGTGCTGGCGTGTGAAGATGGACAGTGGTTTGAGCTGACCTCCTGAAGTCATGTGATGGCCGTGTTCCATTCGGACAGATTGTTCATGTTTTCGAAATAACTCGAAGCAGCGCCAGGAAGAGTCTAGAATGATAACCTGAACGCAGGCGAAGCTTCACACCTGATGGATCATCTTCATCCTGTTATTGGAAAACCATAAGAGCAGTATTGATCCGGCCTGTTTGTTTGACCTCGTGTCAGTGGTCATCATGTCAGTTTAAGGCCTATTGTGTTTGTCGGAGCTTCTCAGACGTGGAAACGGGTGAACCAGTGTTCTTGATGGAGATCATCATCAAAGCCGTCTTCATCATTGGCGTGCTTGTTAATGGCGGATATACAGCATTGTTTGTGTGAAATGGCTGAGTCAGTGGCGTGGAAACTGAATCAGAGGTCAGAGGCGTCAAATTCGTGTGTGCCGCCTCTCTTTTGATGCTTGTTAAATTTACTGCTCAACGCCTTGTGCCCCGGCCGCAGAGCAACCGCCAACAAACTTCATTTGTTGACCACATCATGGAAGCATAGATGATGTTAATCGAGGAGCTGCCCGGGCTCTCCATCTGCCCGGGCAGCCCGCTGCGGGTGGTCGCTCCAGCTCCATGGGCTCTGGGACAGGCAGGGGACCAGTCCAGGGAGGGTTTTGCCTTCGCCCAACAGTAACCGGGACAGTCTCTGGCAACCCCACAGCCTCTGCGGGTCAAGAAAGGGGATGGAAGTTCAGGCTGAAAATCCTCACAGTGAGCGGCCACATTGAATTCATTTCCTATCCTTTGATCTCGTAACTGAAAACGCCATGTGCCCAAAGCTGAGTCCCTGATTGGTTGCAAAACCTCAGATCGTGTCTTAACATCGTCTTAACAGTGAAGCTTGACGTGCTGGCCGCGCCCGCTGTGAATGCAGCGTTAGAGAAGGATCTTTGACATACAGCTGTGATCTGGACTCAATAAAACCTGTTAAACTTTGTATTCCTGAAGAAGGTGTTGATGAACTCTCATCTCTGAACTATTTTACATAAAACCACAACGGTCAGTCAGATGTATTAATAATCAGGTTTGAATAGTTTTAAACATTTAAAAATGTAGAATATTCTTAATAAATTCAACCCATCCATCCGTCCGTCCGTCCGTCCATCCATCCGTCCATCCATCAGGGTCACGGGGCTGCCAGAACCCAGCAACTGTTGAGAAAAGGCGGGGTTAACCCTGGAGGTCGCCAGTCTCTTGCAGGGCCACACGATCACACACCCATACACAGTTCACCTAGCAACAGTTCAGAGTCACCTATGAAGCCATGAAGCATGTTTTTGGACTGTGAAAGCAAGCCGGAGTGCCTGAAGAAAACTCACACATACACAGGGAGAACTTGCAGACTCTTGCTGCCCTTCTTGCTGTGAGACAAGAGGCTAACCACTGCTCCATTGTGCAGCCCTACCTTGTTAATATTTGTTCGTATTATTTTTGAATGATTAAATGTTGTTGTTTTTGTCAGTATTGTCTCCAAAGACAGAAACTCCAAACTGTCCTCATCTGTAACATGAAGCAGAAACTGACATTTCTGTGGAGTTCAGTTTAAACCTGAAGAAAAGATAGATGTCCTCACTGGCTCTGGCTCTTACCTGTCCCCCCACCCCCCAAGATGGCTTCATGATTTTCAGGATGGGATAGCCTGCAGGAAACAATCTGCTGACTCTTTTCCCTCCTCTGGGAGCGCTGACCTCCACTCTGCACTGGGTCATGTTTGGATTTTGTCCTAAGAGGCCGGGGTCAAATGCATACATGGTCATGTGACAGTGTGTGTCTGTTTTAGCTGCAGTTGTATACTTAGGAATGAGAGTGTTCCAGTATCCCTGCTGTCAGGAACCCTGATGTAAAACTCTGGTGATGTGCAAAAGAGGGGCTGGATCCACGGATTCCTTAGAAACCAGAATCAAAGACCTCCTTTCCGTTTGAGAGTTTGAAAAAAAAATCTTTTTTTTCCAGAAACAACAATCTTGAATGTAATTTCAAACGGATGGCAGGAAATTAGAAGTGATGTCAGTGTTTTCATGACCTGCTGGGTTCAGCTGACGGACCGGTTAGCTGACATCATGGATGAGCTCAGCTAAAATAATCTGACCAGTGACTGCACGTTAATCCCATACTTGATACATGATGCAGAATTACCAACAGAAGTACAGTGTTTCTTCGTTGGATCCGGTTTACCTTTCGTGGTCTTGCTGTTTAGACTATTTTTGTCACAGCAATTTAACGTTATTTTTTCAACAGCACACTGTGTTCTGCATCCTGATTGGCTGTTGATCCTGCCATCAATCTGCCGTGACTTCTGCACAGAATGCGTTCAGCTTGCCAGAGTTACATACATCTCAGATCACGATCAGATCTTTGTTTTCATTCTAGAATCCTGGACTTATTTTTCTATGAAGGCTTGAACTTTGAGAGTTTAAACGAGAGAAAAGTGTGAAAATGTTCACGTCTGTCTGAGAAGACTGGATAACGTAAGCGGGGAGGAGTTTTGCAACCTCAGAACATCAGTAATCCTGCAGCACCTTGCGGATTGCACCTATGGTTGGTTATTTTCTGAACATAGTTACCACGATAAACAAGGTAACACTTTACACAGAACAGGAAGTGCAGAGGGCAAAGCTCAGATCCCTGTGGTACACCCAAACCAACTGCATAGTTGAAACCAAACGTTGTGATTGTTATGAAAAACAGTACAAAGACAGATATTTATGCCACAATTTCTGTGGACAAAAACCCTAATAATAAATCTGGAGTTCTGTAATATTCCGGCCTATCACAGATTGTTTCCCCTTATTGCCTTTTTCTCTGCATCCGTCTTGTGTCATTTAAGTCACACGTAGGGGGTTAGCTTGTATTTCTGCCTGTCAAAGAAATGCTGTTGGGCTCTGGTGGTTAATGTCCAAGACTGCGGTTTTCTGAAGTTCAGCACCGCTGCTGCCGGACTTAAATGAATGTTCCAACATTCATAACATTTCAGCTCAGAACAGCAATAGAGCAAAAACATGAATTCTGCAGCAGCTTAATGGAAGCTCCAGGATATTTTGCAGGAACTTGTATTTAATCATTTATATGCTAAATACATTCTGAGAAAAACGCCTTTGAGCACGTCAGTGAAACAGAAAATGACTGAGCTCTCCTTAGTGCCGTTTAGCATTCGTCTGTCAGACCTGGGGGTTGGGGGTGGGGGGCATTTATAAGAGTTATCATTTAAAACTATTCTCTTCATGTCTTTGTGTTTTAGTCTCTTGTGCAGCTTTCTTCTCAATCAGGACTGCAACAGTCCATGTCCTCCATGAATTAGGAAAATGCAGGAACACTTTCATCCCTTTGTTTTATTTCTGATTTCTATCATGCATTCTTGGGTTTGGGAAACACGCTTTATTGATTTTATTCGATCAGCAATTTGCAAGGAGTCGTACTGAACAGAATTTTCCTCTAAAGTTCTGAACGTTTGGTCCTCTTGCTTCATGATGCTCTCAATCTGTGGTTAACTTTCACAAAGTGAGTTTTTATGGGTTCGTATAAAAAGAACCCATAGTGTCTGAATTCCTGATTGAAGTTAAAAGGATGACATCTGTAACTGCCCCCTCTGTTCGTGCTGGGAGAAGCTCCATTGTTGCCGTTTCTTCACACAACTGCTGCCTTTCTTCCTCACATCAACTCACAAAACTCTTTTAAAACTGGGAACGTTACCATTTAAACCTTAGAGGTCACACGTCCTTCAGGATGAACTGGACTGATTTGTTTTATTTTGAAATTTGTTGCAGTTATATTGCTACATTTTCACAAAGGTTAGTGGATGTGTCGTTGACGTTGGTTTGGTCCAGTTCTTCAAACAGCTTTACCGTTTTTGGTCGTGTCTCGTTTCTACACCCAGCTCCTCCATGGTTAAGAAGCTCCTGTTGGACCTGCTGCAGGGATGATGATCAGAATGATGTTCTGGTTCTGCAAGAACCTGCACAGATGAGACAAAGTGACGCACAGGTAGAAGCTTTGGTCTCCTTTTGGTAACTCCTGCTGTTGGAAGACAATGCTCGTTCCGAGTTGTTGCAGCTTTTACATGTCAAAAAAGCCTTTGGTCATCAGAACAGCAGCTAATGCTTCATGCCTCAGTCCCAACAGCCCTTACAGATGCAAACGGGCTGTCTGCAGGTGAAAAATGGTCAAACCTGTACGGGGCACGTAGGTGGTCCTCACAAAAAGTTAAGATGGTAGAGTGCTCGGTGAGTGAATAGAGAGAAAATCTTCATTCACATGTTGTCTATGGGAATGCAGCGGGCGACGGATTGTTGTGAACATTTAAACAATAAGTACGTGTAGGTAAGGGTGAAGGAGGTGAGACATCGGCACATTATACGGCTTTTTTATTTTTTCAATCCCCTAAAATCCTGCAGACTGTGCAAGGAGCTCATTAGTGCTGTTGTCCTTCTGCGTGCAGCCTGACCGTTAGAAACTGGAACACGAGACAATTAGAGAAGCGTTTATGTGGACATCCTATGAGCCTCAATGGAACTGAAAGACACACCCGCGCTCCCTTTAAGATGCCCGTTGTCCTCTCTACAACCATCCATGGGCCCGGACAACCCACAAACCTGCAGCACCCGAGCAGGGGTTGACCCGTGACTAAGGCCTAAAAGGCTGGACGGTGTGACAGGGTACAGCTTCTGTGAGCAGACAGAAGTGGTTCTGATCAGAAGTGCTTTTGGAAGAGTGTTGGCTCCCAAACTGTTTTTGCAGCAGTTTAAGGTTCTGATAGCGGGTCAGTCTCCAGCTTTCTGAAACATGGATCCATACTCACCTGGTGGTCACGTGGCTGAAAACTGCGGAGGCTCACACTGACCCATCTTTATGTCAAGAGATCTGGACGCTCTGTAAATGTGTGTGGCGTTCTTCATGACCAACCAGTACAGTCGTGTAGGTGTTTGCTGTGATGATCCCTTTCAAAAAACAACCGTCTCCTCAGGCTTTCTGCTTAACCAAGCAAATGTGCACCGGCTGGACCACAACCAGGATTAGGACTCGATCAAACCTCCACTGGAGTCGAGGTCCAAGCTGCCAGATGGCCTCTGCGGGGGGAGACTTTGGCAGGTCCACAACTTCGTGTCCCATGTTTTCAGTTCATGGAATCAGCTGAAAATGGGGTTTCGGGTGACGCGATCTGAAATGTGTTCATTGAAAACATCTTAAGATGTTGTAGTTTTCGGCAGATGAGTTTCAGTATGTGTAGAAGTGTTGGACTGAGGGAAGCTGGGAGGGTAAACGAATCACTGCTGCAGGTCCTGTGTGTGAAGGTCTTCTGCAGTTTGTTTGGTGCATCTGAGTGGAAAACATGGTAAATATTCATATCGCGCTTTACTACCGTCCTTGAAGGGCCACAGCGCTCTATAGTCACAGTCTCAGTCACACATTCACACGCTGATGGCGACTCTGCTGCAGAACACTGGCGCCAACCTGTAACCACCAGGAGCAATGTCTCGCTTAAGGACACTTCAACACATGGGTGCACCAACCCCATGATACTGCGATCGCTCCACCTCTGCACCCCCACAAACATGAAAACAAACTGGACCTTTGCCGTGTGCAGAGCTGGAGCTTGTGAGGACCGCTGGAAGAGGACGATTTCAACCTGATTTACTGCATTCACAGCATTAGTATTTTGAGGACGTGGAGCTTTCTTCCCCACCGCGGGGTGGATTCTGCTCTGCTGTAGTGGAATGCGGCGCTGTTTTGGTTCTGTTCTGTTCAGCTTGCAGACCATCAAAGCAGGGAGGCTTCAGAAAGGAGCTGCTGCTTTCAGGTGCTGCAGGAAATGTGTGGCTTCAGAGCTGTGGTGTAACGTGTGTTCTCGGTACAGTTGTTTTTGTTCCAAAACATTGTTTCGTCAGAGAAGAATATTTTTAATGAATCCTCTGGACATGTTGAAGCTGCTCTGCAGAGCAGTTTGCTTAAAATAGCAAACTTTATGATCCTAACTCACATCAGATGAACTTTATTGCTTTAAAGGAGCTTTGTTTGATCGTGCTTCAGCAAAACGACTCTTTAGATCCATCAGTGATTGCAGGAAAGATCACAACAATCAGCACAATTACAACATCCTCAGTGTGGAAGATGATGGGATGCTGCTCTTCACACGCCACCACAATATCAGTAAACACGAGGGGACTGAGATATAGCTTTAACTTTACTCACTTCAGGAATGTCCTGCATCTGGCTTGTTTTCACCAAAAGAAGGACTGAGACCCAGGATATCAGGCAGGTCAGGTGAGCTGTCACACCTGCCTTATCAAAGTGGAGGTGAAGCCAGGCAACCGTCCAGAGCCAACCGTCAACCCTGTTTCAGGAAGAGCAAACTGTGACAGATGAAGTCTCCTAAACTTTAGAACTTCATTTACTACAAATTCTGCATGAATAGTTGTGATACGCCTGCTGGGTTCTCCTCTTTCATCCCACTTTAAAGGCTGTTGAAAAGTTACTCTTAAAAAAGGCAACATTTTGCGTCTAAATCCGTTTGTTTCTCTGATGTTTGGGTGTCAGTGACCACGGCGTCTTGAAAAGAGCCAGTTTTCATATGGCTAATCACAGTGAGGTGATTCACAGACAAACAGCAGCAAACATTCATATCAAACCTGGACCTCATCAAGCTGGAAACAGCAGATTCTGGCCCGTGCCGGTCTGCCAGCGACTCTGTGGCTCATTGATGGTAAAGAGGCTCAAGAGGTTCGAGTGTTAAAGGCGGAACGGGATACCAGGAGAGTCTTTAAAGCTGCTGGTAGTGGGAGCTGGTGTTGTTGGTTTTCACCATCCTGTGCTCATCAAAGACAGGAAAATGAGCAGAGCTGGTGTTTCTTTGTTCCTGAGCTGCATCAAGGTGATTCCTGCCGTTTGTCTTTCTTTTTTCTGTCTAAGCACTTTAAGCTGCTGAGTTTCTGTGCAGCACTGATGACTTTCATTAAAGTTGCAGACCTCTGAGGGGATGTGTTTCTGTGCGCCTCTTCTGCTGCCTCTTATCTCATGTGTCCTGCTTCTAATTGAGTTTTTCAAATGTCCTGATTTCAGAGGCTTGCATCAGCCTCTCTGAGGAGCGGCGCTGTTGAAGGACTGGACCAACAGGAGCTTCAGGCTCCTCACAGGCTGGGAAATAATATCCAGCACCTCTACGCACGCAGGCTGTGGACTAAAAGTAAATCCTGATCTGTGGACAGTAATTTCCTCTTGGCTCTTCCCTCGTGCCTTTGACACGTTTTTCTGCTGCTTCATCTTTGTGCTTCTGCTTCTTCTCATCTTCATTTCTCTGACAGAAAACTCAGAACTGCTTTAACGCTTTTTAAACTTCTGCGGGCGCTGAATTTGGCCGTCAGTGCTTGAATGACTGAATTATCCTGGTAAACCTCCATCACAATGCTGTCATCCGCACACATGCACGCACGCACACACACGCACGTGTTTTCAGCTTCAGCTCGTCTTCATGTGTGATGGATGAAGTCCAGCTCTGGCTTTCACTGCTAATGTATCCAGTCAGTGATCACTTTGAGAGCTCTCCATGACCGCTGCCAGGGATAAATACAGATTTCGGTGCAGTTTAAGACGGCGTGACTTGGCTGACAGTTGCAGGAGTAAACTGTTGCGTTTCCTGTCAGTGATGCATCCTTTAGGGTCACAACATCCACTAAATGACTGGATCTCTAGAATAATCTTCAAGAAGTTTGAAACTCTGCTGTGGTGGTTTGCAGATTAAGTGTTGACATTTTGAGTAACAGAGTTCCCTCGTTTATTGCAGGAGTTACATTCTAAAGATAACCTGTGACAGGTGAAATCTGCAGATTAATATTACAGATGTTGTAATGCTGTGAAACTCCTCACTACACACTTTCTAGACTTTTCTTAAACACTTTTTCACACTTCTTGTTTAAACCCTTAAAACCTTCATAGAAAAATGAATTCAATATTTAATGAGTGAAGCCAAAGATCTGATCAGGATCAAAAATGTATGTAATTATGGCAAACTGAACGCATTCTGTGTAGCAGACGCAGCAGAAAGGAGGTTGATTGACAGTGTCTACCAGATCAATTTCAATCAGGACACAGAACCCAAAAAAGCATGTAAAATTAAAAGTCAGCAATACAGCGAGACTGCTGAAGGTGGAGCAGAATAGAGCGAAGGACCACTGTTTCACCGTCTTCTTCTCTCATCTTTATTTATTCTAATCCTATGTGAACTGAGATGACACATTCTTGAGAAGCTCTTCAGAATCTGCTGTCACCAACGTCAGCATCACTTTAGAAACTCGTTTAGATGATGCTCAGGTGGTTCATTTTCTTATCAGTTTTTACAGAATGATCCTTCACATGAGGAGGGATCCGTTACAGCAGGATGATTGTTCAAAGTTTACATCTGTTCCAGCATCATCACTCGGAGCTGAGGACAGATCAGGAAGAATTGGTCTGTTGTTGTTAATCGTTGTTGTTTCTATCAGATTCATTTCACATAATGGGATCAGTGTGATGCTGTCCTCAGACATGGACACGGATGCAGGAAGCACTTCAGCATCATCAGAAACGTTGCTGTGTCCCTCTGATCATCATTCTTGTTTGTTCTTTCTTGTTCATGATGTAGATTCTGATCCCACCCCCAACTGTTGAATGAGTCAAAGCGTTTTTTCCACAAGCTTGTTGAGTCTGCAGCACCTTCATACCTGTATGTGACGGGGAAATATCAGTAAGCATCTCCAGAGAACACGTGTAGGTGTGACTGCCGTGTTGGCGTACCTGCTCTGCGTGCATTCATGTTACTGATGGTTTCCTGGAGGGAAAACCACTAGTTTTCCCTCCAGGAAACCATAGGGATGATGGTCAAACTGGGAAGCAAAGCGTCTGCAAAGTAGTAAACCGGCTCAACATGTCCAGGCTGAAATGAACCATAAAATGAAGCAAAAGAGGGTTTATGTGTTTTAAAGTTGATTATTTCATCCTCATAACACAGTAGATCTCAGTAGATCGCATCAAATCCCCTCCTGAACCTCACTGTCATATTTTTATCAGGTTTAGAAGAACACTTTCTGCTGTTCTGATGGTTCAGCGTCTCATACATTTATTTGTACGTTGACATACACAGACTGCTGGGATTTAACTACTACTGATGTTTTGGAAGGTGTGAGTTTTACTGATTGTGATTTCTGTCTTTAAAATGGGAATTGAATCAAACACAGATCAACGGTTTTGTCATCAAAAAGTTACATTTTTATTGATTTCCTGGTCAAACTGCTGGGCTTGTTGCCAGTCAGGTGGAAAACTGGGCCAGTTCACAGCAGTCCCAGCAGTCAGGCTTTTGGTTGGAATGGACAGATTACACGGCGTGGGCGGGGCCTCACAGAGACCTGGAGCCACCACGTTAGTGGCTATCAGCTTATTTTCCTGATTGCACGTGTGTGTCGTGTCACATATAAGCAGTTCACAGACGGTTTGTGTGTTTTCACATGAATTAATGTGTGTTTGATGGGGGATTACCCGAATGTGGATCGGTTCTGTTCGCTTTTCTGATGTGTTTGTGCAGGTCTAAGGCCACACAAACCGTGTGTTGTTTCTGTGTGCGTGTTTGTGTAATGCCTCTGAGCTAATGGATCAGCTGATGGAAGCTGAAGACACTGAACATGTAAACACGTCTGACCTTCGGTGGTTACGGCGGCGGCTACATTAACTTCAGCATTTAGTTAAACAAACACGGTTCAGAGATGGAAAGGAACGAGCGGTGGAGATAAACATCGCTGGACAGTCCCACCGAGACACAGAGCAGCTGATCGTTTCCTCAGCTGTTCTCTCCATCATGTCTCCACACTTGAATTCACCATAGAAGCAACAAATCAGAGGCTAAAACATAGTTTGACTCATTCTTCCATTAATATTCAAGTAATCTGATGAAAGTGGAGGTCTGGAGTGAAAAGGAGTTCACATATTTCAGAGTCAGAGGGTGGGAGTGTCAGCACATTTGTGATCAGTATCGTCAAAGCGCCACATTGGCGAGGAGCCACAGAACAACATGCTTCTGGAACCCCACATGAACACTTCAGGCACAGCTGGAGTTATTGTGCGTTCATTACTATCAAAATTGAACTGCACTTATGACCGTGAGTGGTCATCAGTAGTTAATCAATCTCCTTTTTAGGCATAACATATTTGGGAAAATCAAATTTGATCAAAGTTTCCCTGAGATCTGTGCAGCGTGTGTTTCTTCCTGCGTCCCAGCTCTCCTGCTGCGCTCCTCCCTCCGTCCTCCTCTGTTTAATGAGCAGTGTCTGATTGTGCTGGGAGCTACAGAGTGTAATTAGCAGCTCGGACTGCTGAAGCAAAGCTGACCTGCATCTCCAGAGAGCCGCTGTTATTTACCTCAAGTCATCAGCAGCAAGGCGAAGCTGAGATTTACAGACCGACAGTGAAGCGGGCGCGCTGTGGGACGGCGTGCTGGCGTGTTAACCATCAGCAGCCGCATCAGACAGTTTACAGCGGTTGGTAATTACAGGGGCTGGCTGAGAGGAGGACGCAGTCAAATGAAAGTGGACGTGTTAACGGACTGTGTGCTTTACAGCTCATTGTGTTTATGTAATTACAGGAAGTCACACAAGAATCCGGCTAAATCACATCACTTATTTTGTCACTAACACCGTAAATTGACTTCTTTTTACAGAAGAAAACAATGCTTGTTTTTTTACATTTAATTATTATTTATAAGTAGAGCAAATGACACAATGCCAAAGCCTCAGAGAGGGAGCTGTCTGTCTGCTGAAACAAAACACGGCATTTAGAGTGAATGTCTTTAAAGGAAAAGCAAAAGAAACCAAACTCTGTTCCGAGTCTGATCTCTGGGAATAAGAAAAAGCTTCACCTCAATGAGAACTTAGTGGACAAAGTTCAACAAAAACGCCAAAATGTTTGGACCCTATTTAAACGATCAAGAATAAGTAAGAAAAGAGTCGTCAAAGTGAGATAACTGACAGTCTTTACTTTCCTGGGGAGGAGCTCCAAACATGGTTCACATTTCAGACATTAGAATCAAGCAGAAAGCAGTTCTTCCTTTGAGCCGCGTTGACGGTTTGATTGCGTTCATGGACCCGTCAGAGTTGACTTGAATGAAGTTCATTTGCTTTAGACTGGACGGCGATGTCGCTGCTGAACTGCTGGTGTACAAACGCTGGTGTTGGTGAGAAAGAGTGACCTTCAGCTGTCATTCTCACCGCACACGTTTTCCTTCAGCTCCTCTCAAACTGCAGGAGTGTGTTGGAGAAACAGAATGTTTCCAGCACCTGTCCATCTTTGAAAGTGTATTTACACTGACGTAGTGGTCCTGGTTTGATCTTGTCCAGTTGTTTAGGTGCGGCAGGTGGAAAGCTCACCTGAACTCTGGCAGCGTTCACTCTAATGTGAGTGCGGAAACATGAACTTCAGCAACGAATGAAGCATGTTGAAGACTGTTGCCCTAAGACTATTTAATCATCAAGGTAAATATTAAAGTAAGACACCAATATGTCTGATTGGACACTATTTCACTACGTTTGGTCCCTTTTCCTTTTAAATGTCGTCCCAAACATCAGTCATCCATCTCTGCTAGCAGGTCTGACTGTCTATGGAGGGACATCTGAATGAAGCTGAACGTTTCAAAAGGCCAGAAGTTGCTGCAGACTGAAGCCCTCAAGCCAGCCCAGATTATGCTCTTAAGATCAATTGTATTTTATTTAATTTCAATCTTTTTACAAGCAGTGAAGTTCCCTTCAGATTTCAAATCTCTCTTGCATGACAGTCATGGCAAAGAGAACAGCTATTGCTGTCACAGAAGGCCTATTTCAGCCATCTTTAAACTATGAAAAAAACCAAAGTCATAATCCGATAATCCTTTCATCTATTTTCAAAGTGTTTCCAGTGGTGCTTTAATTATAACTATTACGTTTTAGCCAGAATCTAAATCTAAATTCATCTCAGGAAAACAAAGACGTTCATGGATCTGTTTGTCTGGAAGTGGAAGCATCAGAATGGAGAGGGAGTCTGTGGCTCCTCTTTAGGATGTTCTGAACTGGATCTACTGCTAACAGAGTCTTTCCCAGTGAACTCGGAGACATACTGTGTGTGACTCCACTGATGACTAGTTCAAGACAATGTTTGGACTGGCGTTTGTGTTCTGTTGTGTTGTGTTCTGTTGTGTTCTGTTGTGTTGTGTTCTGTTGTGTTGTGTTTTGTTCTGTCGTGTTGTGTTGTTGCCTGTTGTGTTGTGTTCTGTTGTGTTCTGTTCTGTTGTGTTTTGTTCTGTTGTGTTTTGTTCTGTTGTGTTTTGTTCTGTTGTGTTGTGTTCTGTTGTGTTTTGTTCTGTCGTGTTGTGTTGTTGCCTGTTGTGTTGTGTTCTGTTGTGTTCTGTTCTGTTGTGTTCTGTTCTGTTGTGTTTTGTTCTGTTGTGTTTTGTTCTGTTGTGTTTTGTTCTGTTGTGTTGTGTTCTGTTGTGTTTTGTTCTGTTGTGTTGTGTTCTGTTGTGTTTTGTTCTGTCGTGTTGTGTTCTGTTGTGTTCTGTTCTGTTGTTTTGTGTTGTGTTCTGTTCTGTTGTGTTGTGTTGTGTTGTGTTGTGCTGTGTTCTGTTCTGTTGTGTTGTCTTGTGTTGTGTTGTGTTGTGTTCTGTTGTGTTGTGTTGTGTTGTCTTGTGTTGTGTTGTGTTGTGCTGTATTCTGTTGTGTTGTGTTGTCTTGTGTTGTGTTGTGTTGTGTTGTGCTGTATTCTGTTGTGTTGTCTTGTGTTATGTTGTGTTGTGTTGTGTTGTGTTGTGTTGTGTTGTGTTGTGTTCTGGATGGCCTGAGCCTGACTGAAGGAACTCTATTCCTTGAGTGGAATCACGTTGTAACTGAACTGCCTTCTTGCTCTGTTTTTCAATAGAAAAGCTTAAAGACAAAACTAGTTTTGACTTGTTTTTATTTGTTAAAGGTTGACATATTGGGTATTGTTGATATAACAAAAATCCAACGTCGTCCATCCTCTTGACTCCTCTCTTGCTTCTCATAAAACAAGGCCGTAACTGAACTTCAATTCCTGTCATCGGCTGCATACTTTCTTTGGTATTGAAACACAAAAAGACAAAGTGGATGGACTTCAGAGCTTCACAGCGTTCTGACCTTGAATGGAGTTTCAGTCACAGCATGTCTTTCTAAAAATATGGATTCTGCCTAATCTCTTCCATTAAAAAGCTTAAATTAGGTTTTTCCGACAAACTCACTCTCTGTTATTGTTAAGAAAGGCTGAACCAGCTTGGGGCCTTGTGGTCAAGTGTGTGTCGTGAGCCTGGGAGATCATGGATTCAAATCCACGGTTGTGTCAGATCAACGCAAAGCATGCGGTGCAGCTCCAGCGCAGCTGTGGAGCGGTCTAACTACGGCTGACTCACACTGGCTACAGGTTCTGCTGCTGACCGCCGGACTCACGTAGGTTCATGTGATAACCCGCCATTTATATAGGAAGTATTAGTGAACCAACCCTCATTCCGCCGTGATTTGGGATTTCTGAGCCCGGGTGGTGCTGGGGCGGTGCTGCTGCGCAGACTCTTCCTGGAAGGGGCTGTTCGTACTTGTCTATGTCAGCTCATGAGAACCTGCTTGTTTCTGTGGGTTGGGAGAGGCTGGTGGGAATGCTCAAAGATGTGTGAATGGA
Source organism: Oryzias celebensis (assembly GCA_014656515.1). Lineage (NCBI taxonomy): Eukaryota > Metazoa > Chordata > Actinopteri > Beloniformes > Adrianichthyidae > Oryzias > Oryzias celebensis. The sequence continues at coordinate 27,895,536 of BNCR01000007.1, read as the reverse complement.
TCAGAATATCGCTTTGGGTTTGTTCATAGCGAGGAATGAACATTAGAAAACACTGGGGAAAAAAATGCTGATTTTGCATGAAATCAGCCCTTTAAGTAACGTCACTTAAACTCAGCTTCATCAATGAACGTTCCACCTTTAATCCCAAACATAAAAGGTCCTGATTGGTTCGTCATTTGATCAGTTAGTCAGCTTATGTCATTGGTTATGTGAAAATGAAACTGGTTAGCAATGGACAATTATAAAAAAAAGAAATGAATCAACGTCAAAGTGAATGTAAAGTTTAATAAAACCAAGATTTTGCAAATTAAAATACATTGAACATATTATCAGTCCAGCACTATGATATATAATAGCATGACCTGTCATAACACCTCATTATTAAGAAGCAGATCATAACTTCATCAAAGCTTTAGAGACTTTTGCTTTGTTTCTTTTTGGGAAAACTGTCACCTAACTTCCATCGCTTTCCTTTGAAGACCCCATCATCATTTTATCAGGACTCACTAATAGAATTAAGGTTTCATGATGACGTTTTTGACATTTACAGATTTCACATAAACATTCAGAGAAGATAGTTGTGCCGTTTAGATCTGAGCAGCCAAAAAACTCTTCAATTCAAACCTAAAAAAAAATGAGGATTGAATTAAATTAGAATGTGAGGAAAAGTCCAGTTTGGTTGGAATTTAGAGACAGTTTGACATGACGTAAAGGACCGCACTATGGCATGTTGTAGATGAGAGCCTGGAATGGATGGTTTTCACCATTCCAGGGTACTGCCAGAGTGTTTGCTCATATCAGAAGAAGTTTGTGATTTCAGAGATTTGAGAAAAATATGCAGCTTTCCGATTCCATTCAGGAACTTCACCAAATGACTGTTTGACAGGCTCCACCCAGCTGCTGCCTCACTGCCCACTAGGGACTCATAAATTCACCACTCCACCCTTCATGATGCTTTGCCCCCACCCCCACTCGCTTGACCCTCCCATCACCCCTCCGTCTCTGACAGAGGCTCTGTGCGAATCTCAGGCTCAGAAAAACACACAACAAAGACTCATTGTAGCGCGACTTCCTGGTGAGAGAGGCTGCAGGGAGGTCTGATCCAGAGATGCTCAGAGATAAGGGCTGAGAGTCGGTGAGGGGGAGCTGGGGGGTAACGAGTGGGTCATTGAGACCCTGTCCAAAACAGCTGGTGTTGGATGGCTTTGAGTGGTGGCGCCGGCATTAGGGAACACTCACACAATGAGCATTGGAGGTCAGCCTGTGGATTCTGGAGTTGCAGCAATGAAAGAATTGATTGTTTTAGTTTCAGCAAACGTCAAAGCAGTCAGTCTGTACAGGTGTGCACAGGTGGTGAGATGCACCGCGGTTGGTGAATGTCACAGGACTTCTACCCACTCAAACCACAGCTTCTACAGAGGAGGCGGGGCTTATGTTGATACACAGGAAAATATGTCATAGAAAACAATTATACTTCCAATTAGAGATGTGCTGATGTATCAGGTAGGAACCATAGTCATCAATTAGATGAAAACGTTCTCGTTTTAAACAGGTCTGTTCCTCTTGTTTGCATGAGAATCATTTGGAGAATCAAGCTGCTGGTCTTCAAGGAATCAGGATGTTTCTGGTACCAGATAATAAGCAGACATTTATTCTTATTGAAGGAGGGAAGATGATGCTGCTCCATGAAAGCCATGTGTGTCTGTGCTGCTTTTATTCAACTGTGTGTCAAACACTCAGCATCTTAATGTCTGTACGTGTTAAAATCAAAGTCCTTCCATCAAATCTGATTCCTTCTGATAATTAAGTACAGCTTTCATAATTACTTAATGACTGGAGGTGAAAGATCTTCTTCTGATCTGACAGCAGAACTGACGTTAACTGACTGCAGCTCCGGTTCTTAAGATAATGGATTTTGCGTTAGTAAGACGTCTGCAAAGCTTGTAGAGAATATTCAAAACTAAATCAAACTGATGCTCACAGATAAAGACAACTCTAAAGTTTACCAGAGTTTTCATTCATGGCTTTTTAAATCCGGTTCCTCCAGGGATCTGAGCTGTGTTAGCTGCCTGCTGATTGTGGGCTTCATTGGTGCAAAAGAGGTCCGGATGGAGCCCTGATGGGTCTGCTTTAGTTTAACCTGGAAATCCCATCTGAGGTCTGTGAAGACGTTAGTCTTCAAGAACAGACGTCCCCCCTCTTCCATCTCAGTAAAAAACACGTGCACAGACACGTGCACGTCCAGAGCGACGGCTTCAGCGAGGTGATGGATGCCCTGAAGACACCGCAGTCCAGTTAGAGAAACTCTTATCAGTGTCTTGTGTCTGGCCAGCTGTCGGCCTGTGCACACTCTCAGACACACACAGGGGTCCATCTGTTGACCTCTCTGCTGCCCCCCCTCCCCAGCTCAGCAGGGTAATTAACTAATGTGCTGATCTTTCACTGCCTCTTTGTGTGTGTCTGTGTGTGTGTCTGTGTGTGTCTGTGTGTGTGTGTGTGTGTGTGTGTGTGTGTGTGTGTGTGTGTGTGTGTGAAGGCTAAAATTGTTATCCTCTGCTTCCTGAATGTCTCTTCCATGGTAGTAAAACCTTTATCTACGCCTTAGGGCCTGGTTTAGTTTCTGAGCCCTTTCTGCATTAATCTGAGCTCTGTCTCCATTAATCTGAGTTCTGCCTGCATTAATCTGAGCTCTGTCTCCATTAATCTGAGTTCTGTCTGCATTAATCTGTGCCCTTTCTGCATTAATCTGAGTTCTGTCTGCATTAATCTGAGCTCTTTCTGCATTAATCTGAGCTCTGTCTCCATTAATCTGAGTTCTGTCTGCATTAATCTGAGCTCTTTCTGCATTAATCTGAGTTCTGTCTGCATTAATCTGAGTTCTGCCTGCATTAATCTGAGTTCTGCCTGCATTAATCTGAGCTCTGCCTGCATTAATCTAAGCCCTTTCTGCATTAATCTGAGTTCTGTCTGAATTAATATGAGCCCTTTCTGCATTAATATGAGCTCTGCCTGCATTAATCTGAGCCCTTTCTGCATTAATCTGAGCACTCTCTGCATTAATCTGAGCACTCTCTGCATTAATCTGAGCTCTGCCTGCATTAATCTGAGTTCTGCCTGCATTAATCTGAGTTCTGCCTGCATTAATCTGAGCTCTGCCTGCATTAATCTGAGCTCTACCTGCATTAATCTGAGTTCTGTCTGCATTAATCTGAGTTCTGCCTGCATTAATCTGAGCTCTGCCTGCATTAATCTGAGCTCTGCCTGCATTAATCTGAGCTCTGTCTGCATTAATCTGAGCTCTGCCTGCATTAATCTGAGTTCTGTCTGCATTAATCTGAGCTCTACCTGCATTAATCTGAGTTCTGCCTGCATTAATCTGAGCTCTGCCTGCATTAATCTGAGCTCTACCTGCATTAATCTGAGATCTGTCTGTATGAATTTAGGTTCATTTTCATCTGTATTTGAGTTCTGCATCAGTTGGACATGTTCAGATCTAGCGTTCTCATTGTTAATCCCAGATGCCATGTCCTATGCTAAAGAGAGGATAGAACTTAATTGTTTCCTCACCGTTGGATCTAATGTTGTAACTGATCCTGTAACTGACCTGCCAGCAGAAACTCCGTCCAGCCTGACGATGGCCTTCTACGGCCCAAAACGTCTTTGCTGCTTCATGTTTCTTCTGAAACTTCAGTGATGTGTTCCTCGGGTTCTGAATGTCTCTTTCTCCTTCTCCCTCTGCAGTCATGTCCATCTGAAGCAGACTCTTCATCAGACCTGAAGCAGCTCCCGCCGCCTCCTCCTTCCCTCCTCCTCTCCTCTCCCCACTTCCTCTCCTCTTCTGGTTTTTTCTCTTTCTCTCCGCCATGTTTTCCTTTTCTCTGCTCCTCTTCATTGTCCTTTCCCTCCTCCCCCCTCTCCCCCTCCTGTCTGCCCCTGCTGCCCCTCCCTCCTCAGGGTCGGGCAGGGCGGTTTACAGAGTCTTTAACACCTCACTCACCCACCTGACCATCCACCGTTGGACAGGTGAGGTGTTTGTTGGCGCTGTCAACCGTGTGATAAAGCTGTCCCCCAATCTGACGGAGCTGAAGAGTCATGTGACCGGACCTGTAGAGGACAATACCATGTGTTACCCCCCTCCCAGCATGAGGCACTGCGCATACGGGTTGGTCCTCACTTTTCTGTTTCTTCCACACGTATCAGACTGTTTCTTTGGTAACTTCCTGTTAAGGTTGAGGTCACTTCCTGTCTTGAACTGTACGTTCCATGTGTTCTCTTCTTTCATGACTGCTTTCTCATGTGTCCTGGTCCCATCTCCCCCCACAGACTGGTGAATTCAGATAATGTGAACAAGCTCTTGCTGGTGGATTACACTGGGAACAGACTGGTGGCCTGCGGCTCCATCTGGCAGGGAGTGTGTCAGTTTCTTAGACTGGAGGACCTCTTCAAACTGGGAGAGCCGCATCACCGCAAGGAGCATTACCTCTCAGGAGCCAGAGAGGCTGATGGGATGGCAGGTAGGTGATGACTGCGGGAGCATAGAGGGCAAAGACAAAGACAGAAGTATCAGGACTGAGAGAATATAGAAGCTCTGTCCAACAAGTCAGACTGAATCTGGTCAGGAGTTATTCAGGCAGCTTGACCTGATGTATCAATATGTCAAAGATCACCATGGGTAAGTTTGGCTTTTGTTTTCACCTGGAATCTGACTAGCTTAGTGGATGTTTACACGGCGCTGTTTAGGTCCACAGATGTGGGCTGCTGGGCTCAGAGAGAAACCACCCATGTAAGAACATTTGGTTTTTTGTTGTTCTGAAATCCTGTCAAAGTTCATTTCAGAGCAAATCAGCTTTTCCTGTTTGTTTTTTTTTAACAAGCTTCCTGTGCATTTCAATGCACGGCGTTGGTCATAAACGTTAGCAGTTCCTCCTTAAATCAGCTGCTACAGAGTTGAGATTGAGCCTGAAATGAATGAGGACAAAGCAGCTGCAGCCGTACAGCTGCTGTGTGTTTATGAACGCCCCAGATCCTTTTCTCCTCAATGTTTGCTTGTTCTTCCAGCTGACGGCTGGATTCTGATGAACGCCATGTCAAATGTTCTTAACAATCATGTAAAAATACGCAGGATTAAACCAGTTTTTACCCTTTAAAGAAAACAGTGAAAACATTGGGTCATGTGACTGATAGAGGTTGTTCTGATCCGATTCATGAATGAATGAGAGTGTAGTGGTTGGTGGATCTGGGAAGAGCCACTGTGCTCGTTCCTCTACACATAAGATCCATCCTTCTTAAATATTCGGATCGGTTTTGACTGATTGTTTGAAATTCAAGCTCGCAGGAGTGGAGTCATGTCCAGATTCAGCGCTTGGTTCTGGACCCCAAACCCGCTCTTTATGTCTTAGTGCTTTCAGTCCACAGAGCAACACACGATGATGAAGAAGCTTTCAGAAACTTTAACTCCCATCTCCCTCAGATCCAGAAAAGTCTGGTCCAAAGGAGTTTCACTCCAGGACAGTTTGGATTTTTTTGTTGAATTTCTTTGGAGTGTTAGTTTGCTCTTTTGTTTCCTCCAGACGTCGGTTCAGTAAACTCACCCTCTTCTTCCTCTGCAGGAGTGGTTGTGGATGAAGATGACTGGATCACTGACCCTGCAAAGAAGAAGCCAGTGAAGGGCAGCAGCCGGCTTTTCATTGGCGCCGCCATCGACGGGAAGTCGGAGTATTTCCCCACGCTGTCCAGCAGGAAGCTGGTGGCTGACGAGGAGAACGTGGACATGTTCTCTCTGGTTTACCAGGACGAGTTTGTGTCCTCGCAGATCAAGATCCCATCTGACACGCTGTCACTCTATCCAGCTTTTGACATTTACTACATTTACGGGTTCTCCAGTCGCACGTACGTGTACTTCCTGACCCTGCAGCTGGACACGCAGCTGACGCAGATGGATGCAGGCGGGGAGAAGTTCTTTACCTCCAAGATTGTGAGGATGTGCTCCAACGACACGCTGTTTTACTCCTATGTGGAGTTTCCTCTGGGCTGCACCAAAGACGGCGTCGAGTATCGTCTGGTTCAGGCTGCCTACAAGCAGAAACCGGGACGCCGGCTTGCCCAGGCGCTCGGATTGTCTGAAGATGATGACATCCTGTTTGTCGTCTTCTCTCAGGTTCCAGGATTTGGTTTACTTTCTGGCTTCAGGATCTTCCAGCCAGTGTGGCGGCTGAAGCTGTGATGCTCACTCTCTGGTTGTGGTTTTGTGTTTGTTCAGGGTCAGAAGAACCGCTCAAACCCGCCCAGAGAGACGGTCCTCTGCCTCTTCACGCTGTACAGCATCAACCTGGCCATCAGAGAGAAGATCCACTCCTGTTACAGAGGAGAGGGCAAGCTCTCGTTGTCATGGTTACTCAACAGAGAGCTGAACTGCATTCCCACTGTAAGTTCCCCAACACCCCCCCAAGCTGTCCCTCAGAACCTCTGCAGTCCTGAACCCTGGTTCCTGACAGAACCTGCACGGTTCCTATATTGTCTCCATGCTCTGAATCATTCTGCGCTCATCAGACGGAGCGAGTCTCTCTCCCTCTGGAACGGCGCCGCAGGGCCGCGGGCTGCCCCCCAGGCTACAACGCCGCAGTCATGTTCACATCACTACAGAGGATTTCACACTCTTTACTCAAACCGAGCCTTCCAGCCTGTATGCTGCGCTCTAACACAACCTGGTCCCGAGCTGGTCCTGAGCTGGTCCCGAGCTGGTCCCGCTGGCTGGACCATGCTGGACCATGCTGGACTACACGGCGTTATTTCAGGCCTACAAAAACGCAAACAGAATCAGGAGTTAGAATGTGTCTGCAGTGGGGTTACTTCAGGTCGGGGGTAGATGATGTTCTTATTCATGACGGTAAGGGCCTGCAGTCGTAACCATGGCAACCCGGCAGGGAAACCCGCCAGGAGTCAAGTCTCTGGCCGGGCCTGGATTTGAGGGCAGGGGACTGGATTGGATCTTGAGTTTAGGTTGCCCATGGCAACCAACCGACCAACCATGCAGTCACAGCCGTGAGCAGAAGAAAGGGATGAAAAATAACCCAACTGTCAGTGTCTGTGTGTTTGTGTGTGTCTGCATGTGTGTGTCTGCATGTGTGTGTCTGCATGTGTGTGTCTGCATGTGTGTGTCTGCATGTGTGTGTGTGTCTGCATGTGTGTGTGTGTCTGCATGTGTGTGTGTGTGTGTGTGTGTGTGTGTATGCATGTGTGTGTGTGTCTGCATGTGTGTGTGTGTGTGTGTGTGTCTGCATGTGTGTGTGTGTGTGTGTGTGTGTGTCTGCATGTGTGTGTGCATGTGTGTGTCTGCATGTATGTGTGTGTGCATGTGTGTGTGTGTGCATGTGTGTGTGTGTGCATGTGTGTGTCTGCATGTGTGTGTGTGTGCATGTGTGTGTGTGTGTGCGCATGTGTGTGTGTGTGTGCATGTGTGTGTGTGTGCATGTGTGTGTCTGCATGTGTGTGTGTGTCTGCATGTGTGTGTGTCTGCGTGTGTGTGTGTGTCTGCATGTGTGTGTGTGTCTGCATGTGTGTGTGTGTGCATGTGTGTGTCTGCATGTGTGTGTGTCTGCGTGTGTGTGTGTGTCTGCATGTGTGTGTGTGTCTGCATGTGTGTGTGTCTGCATGTGTGTGTGTGTCTGCATGTGTGTGTGTGTGTCTGCGTGCTTTTCCATTAACAATCAAAAGAAAAGAGGAAGGCAGGGGGTGGAGCTTGTTTCCAGCTCTGACCTCCTTCTTTTATCAGAAACCACAGGGACTGTGTGTGTTTGTTCGTGCGTGTGTGTGTGTGTAAGTAAAATCTGGTCAGAAGAGTTTCAGCGGTCAGGAGCATGTTGTGGGCGTGGCTTCAGGATTCATTCAGAATACCTGTCTCCAGCTGTACACGTTTGATGCAAATGTAAGCAACACCAAAGAAAATCCTTGATCCAATGAAGGTGAAGTCTGACAGAGCTGTGAACACGATGAACATGAGAAACAGCAGGGATCCTTTTTCTGTGGAGGGTGAGCTCATCCTTTGTGTGTTTCTACACACTTTCTTATACTCTGTGTGGATTTTATTCTGGAATGTGGCGTACACCCAGATCTTTAAAGTGCTGAGTGCACAGAAGTACAGAGGCTCAGCATGAACCTGCAGGAAAACAGAATTTTATGTTTCCTCCCACTGAAGGGATTTTTCAATCAAATTAGGAGGCAAAACCACAGAAGTGAGTCTGTTCTTGAAGATTATCAAATGTGTTAAACATTTTGAAAAGGACCAAGTTTTGGTTTGAAACTAAATGTACATTTTTAGAGGAGATTGTGGGGGTCAGACATGTTGTCCATGTTTAGTCAAGTTAACCCCACTCACGTCTGCCTTCTTCACATAACTGTGTGAAAATTAGGACAACTCCTTTTAAAAGAACTGTACAGATTTCACTTTTTTGCATAAATCCTATAAACTCAAAGCTCACTAACTAGTGATGAGAAGAAACCATTGATGTTCAAATGTGCCTTGATCTCTGCAGATGCATACTTACATGTGGAAAACTTCACGTTCTTTTGCAGGATTACGATTTGTTCCTTTTTTCTTTGATAAATTCAGACTTTTGCATAAAGATGTGCATCTGCACATTTGCATCTTTTTTCAACAATTGTTTGCACAGAAAGGCCCTTTTTGGAAGGGGGACTCGGTACAGTTCCAGGTGGGACGCCATGGTTTCAGCAGCATCCCAGGCTCCTGTCTAATCCCACCTTTATTTTCCTTAATCTGTCATGAGTTCTTTTCTGACGGGATCATCCACATGAAAGCTGACGCCGTGCTTCCTTGAAAACGGATCATGGGGGGGTAATAAAGGGAGATTTTTCCCCAAAAGTAAATGTCAGGGATTTCCACAAAGAAGCAGATTTGAGGATGAAGAGGAAAAGCGAGATCTAAAGCCACTCAACTGAGCCCTGAAGCTCCGTCTAATCCCCACAACAGCTTCTAGGTTACAAAGAGCAAAAATGAAAAAGATCTGACCCTAAAAGGTAAAAACAAGAATGATGGTAAAAATATCTGTCCCAGAGCTCTGCTGCAGTGTTCATTCAGACAGGATCCTTCACGTTCATCTTCTTCAGGGATCACCCCCTCAGTGACAACACACCTACCTCAGTGTTGTTGTGTGGTGGTGAGGTGCTGCTTTTGGGCAAATTGTAATCTTCATTCAATCTCATCTGGCTCCCATCGTGTCAGACTTGTGACCCAAACCAGTCCATAAAACCCACCAGTAAAGTCAGGAAATCTTGTCCACGTGTAGCTCTTACGGTGTTACCACCTGAGTCAGCTTTTTACAAGTCTTCCTGCAGAGAAAAACCCGTTTGTTTGAGCTCTGCAAAAACTTTCCTTATCAGATGATTGTGATGCACACGTGTGACGAGCAGAGAGCAGAACACACGTGTTTTAGTCAGGCTCTGCCTTCAGAAGCCCTGAACCTGACCACACCGGTGCCTGAAGGAATGACGTGCAGATGACTCACTTTTAAAAGTTCTGCGGTGGTGCCTCTCTGACCACACTGAGCGTGCATGAAAATCCTCCTCTGAGCCTGAATTATTCAGCCAAACCAGGCAGTTTGCATGAAATCATGATAGCAGAAAACTCAACAGGTGATTCTGCACCGGTTCTGTCACAGAAACAGAACATTGACTGTTTTACAATGATCGTGCAGATTTGCCTTCATGTGATCACTTTTCTGCAGCTCCTTCAGATGATAGCTCATCATTTCAACAGCATTTTCAAACCCATTTTGTGGGGTGATGCCGTGTTTCCTGCCCCGACTCCACGGTTTGTTGGCTTTTGCTGCAGATGTCAGAGTCAGCTGACAAACGTGGATTAGCGTGTTGTTAAAAGCATCTTTCTTCTTGAAGGGGTTTCTTCGCAGCCTCCATTGTACCAGCTGACAGCTCTGTTGTTGGGGCCATGCTTCCTGTCAGTCAGTCTGCAGACGCTCTGTTAGAGGCTCACTCATTTGCATTTTTAGTGTAGCTTCTTGCTTTTTATTCATTAAAGGAAGTAATTAAAAACAAAAGCCTTCTGGAAAAAAACAAACAACTGTGTAAATGATTTTTAAAAGCAGAATGTTTGCTTTTGTGGCGTTCCCTCGCGTGTTTCTCCTCTGAAGCTGAAATGAAACAGGAGTTTCTGATGTTTACATTTGGTCCACATAACTCACTTCTGCTCGGCATTTGTTGCTGCTGCATCAGAAGCAGAAAACACAGAAACTGCTGTGGTTTCCACAAAGCTGCCCTTCACCATGAAAGCCTGACAGCAGAAGAAAGACTGATTTACAGAGGCTGCTTCAGCATTTCAGAGCCTCAAAGTTCGGCTGCTGTGAGGCATGGGGGCCTTTAACCCGCTAATGAGGGGGTGTTGGCCAACCTCTGAGGGAGAGGCGCCTTTAATAACCTGTTTCCTAACAGAGCCAAACTCTCTGTGAGGGAATCTCCGCCGGAGCTGCACTTAGGAGGCCGGCTTTGGAGCAGGCGGAACCAGGAGAGTTCAGGGAAAATGGTTTCCTGCTGACCGTCACCATCACGTCGCAGGAGAACCGTTGCCTTTCAGCTGCAACAGCTGAGATGCACAAACGAACATGAATATTGAAATGATGCTAGTGTTTGATAAATGTCATCATTTCTGAGATCTGGGCTCAATCCTGGATCGGAAAGCATTCCGGCTAGAGGAGGTTTTTTAGCTGATCTTCCAGAGCTCCTCCTTCACAGCCGCCTCAGCTGGAGCTCTGCGTCTTTCACATGTGATGCGTCCATTTGGTACACTGAGGTATTCTGGGTATTCTGTGCCGACAGTCCAGAAACGGGTGGGCGTCACCGTTTTGCATGCATGCAGTGGACTTCCTGTGGGGCGCAGAACTCTAGGTGGTCGCATGAAGCCCAGCGCGTTGGCCCTCCTCTGGGGGGAAACAAACGGAAACTTTTGTATTTTCACAAAGTTTTATGACAACAAAGAAACCCACAAACACAAAAGTCCTCCGTTTTGGTGCTCTTCCACTAACATCTCTTCTCGTTCGTCTGCAGCCCCACCAGATTGGAGATGACTTCTGCGGGCTGGTGCTGAACCAGCCCCTCGGAGGCCTGAGGGTGATCGAGGGCATCCCGCTGTACGAGGACCGGACCGAGGGCATGGGGGCCGTGGCTGCATACACCTATGGGGAGCACACTGTGGTGTTTGTGGGGACCCGGAGCGGCCAGCTGAAGAAGGTAGGGACGGGGGGGCAGATGAACGAGGCTTTGGCAGCTGGAAATGAAAAAACGCTGAACTATTTTTAGAGCTGCTGCTTTGTTCAGTGAGAAAAACTGTCACCGATCTTTCCTTTCTAGTGTGTGTGTGTGTGTGCATGTGTGTGTGTGTGTGAGTGTGTGTGTGTGTGTGTGGGCGGTCAGCCTAATATGATCCGGTTCTGGTTCGCTTGTTTGGTGTTTGGGTTTATGGTCCTGAAGTTGATGCTCCCCGTCATTTCGGTTCGCCATCCACTTGCTTGTGTTCTGGTGTCTTTAGAACCACGTTTCCCGGTTCTGTTGTTCTAGAAGGAGAATGCAGTTTAAGCTGTGGTCACATGCACCCTCACGGGGGTTGACCCGTGTGGGTTTTTTGTCCAGGCCCGTGGAGGTTGTAGAGAGGAGCAGGTACTGAGGTGAGAGTTCCCTTAAAGCTCTTAAGGGACATGAGGGAAGATGGAACGTTCCAGGAAGATGGAACGTTCCAGGAAGATGGAACGTTCCATTGTCATGCCTGTGATCAGTGTATTGGGACGTATTTGAAAGGCTCTGAAGTTACACACACTTATGACGTACAGATGATGCTGTCACAGGACTGGCTCCTCACAAAAGCCACATGTGCGGGGCGTGCACGTGATATGTAAGCGCCTGTAGGATGTCCACACAAACTGTCTGTAACCAAAGCCATGAGGGCAGTCGTGACTCAGGCTGATATTGTGATGCGTTAACCTGATCTATCTGTGTTTAAGACGCCTTTCATCTGCTTGACATAAAAAAATCGATGGATTTGAATCACTCCAGGATGCTGTATTGATTAATACGTTCAATGATCTGTTTTCTTTCTTTTTTTTCCAGCTGAAAGCAGCTTTTCTGTTTTTAATGCGGTGGATCACAATTGTGTTGATGACGTTTTCTCCTGTGCTCAGTTTAGGACGCTTGAAGCGAAAAATCTTTTTACTTTTACCAAACAAAATGTTTGTGAAAAAAGTTTATATTGAATTAGATGGGATTGATTCATAAATCAAGTGACGATCCTGTGAGTTTAGATCAGTTCAGGAGGTGGCAGTGACACCAAGCCCCACCACAAATAATCTGAAGTACTATTTAATGATGGAATGAAAAGATCAGACCCAAACCGCCTCTCAGGGTTTCATCTCTGTGTCTCTCAGTGAGTTGATCCGGTTCTAAACGTGGTTTTCCTCCCTCTCACCCAATTCCAAAGCTTCTCCTCGACAAAACCTGCAGCCAGACGTGACAAAACAGAGCTGCAGGTTATGCAATAAATGCAACCGTTGTTACAAGAAATGTAAACAATTAAAAGAGAAAGGAAAAACAACTGATAAAAACCATTACAGTGCAGGTCTACACTAAATGAAGAATGAGAATCTTTCAAGTCTCACTGCGGTCATCTTTTCACTATGATTATTATGTTTTAGGTCAAATCAAAAGCCTGTTTCGACAGTAGAAGTTCACTTGTGAGTTGTGGGTGGACTGTGGTGTGGTGCAAGCCCGCTCCCTCCAATCATCCATGTGTTTGCATTCTCTCCTGCAGCTTACAGCCCCTCACACCCCCAAACTAACATTACTGGTGCAACAAAAATGAGCAGTATCAGAGCTATCCAGACGTGCAGTTCTGATCCAGATTCCAGCTCAGACCAGGAAAACAAAGACGTTCATGGATCTGTTTGTCTGCAGGGGATGCATCAGAATGGAGCAGAGCAGGAAGTCCGCTAATTGTAGCACCGACATCATTGCTAAACAGTATTTTTTCTGTTCTTGATTCACCACAATTTGAATGAAGAAATGTTCAGAAATGCAGTTTTAGTTGTAATTTCTTCTATTCTAAGAAAACTGCTCCAAAAACATGTTAAAAGCACAATTTTCATTGTAGTGGGTCTTTAAGCTTTCATAATGCATTATAAACAAGCCTTTTAGACTGGAGCTGATCTTTTCTAAATGAATGTAACCAGTGTGTGTGTTTGTGTGTGTGTGTGTGGGGGGGGTGTCATGGGACAAAGCCTTGCATTTGAGGAGCATCCCCTCCTCAAGATGTTTTCTGTCCTGAGAGTAAAGCCTCCACGTGGGCTCCAGGACACTTTGAAAAGGAAAACAGTTTCAGTGGAGCTGAATGCAAGTTTTCTCTCCTTTTGATCAGACAAACGTAAGGACAAAAGATGTGATTTGCTGTTTGAGCAGAAACCAAATCAAGAGTCTAAACTGAGTTCCAGAGGTTAGCTTGGAGAAAGGTTCAGACAGAAGGACTCAGAAGGGTCCAGTGGAAGCTCCCCCCCTCTGCTCACTGTGAGAAGAGTTAAGCACATTCAACACATTCTCACTGCTCACCTACCTCTAATACATCAACATAGAATAAGACATTTAGGGTTTTCACTTAAAAGTGATGCTTTTTTTTGACAAAACTTGAATCAAAAATAGAAATTTAGAAAAACCCCACTAATGTAATCACATCCATGCAGAGAAAGATGCAGCACTTCATCAGTGTGGGTTTTTGAAGAGGGTTAAGGTGAAGGCTGTTTTCCTGTTTCATTTGCTTTTCCGTGAGCTCTCCTGGCTGAAGGTTGATCTTATAACTAGATATTATACAATGTCTCAAAGGGTGCAAGAGGATTGGTGGGGCTTGTACAGGAGGTGAATAGGAGTGTTTCATCGTTTCCACAAGCCCTCCGTCATTGACCTTTACAGACAGGTGTTGAGGCGGTGCACATGGTTGTTTCTGCTCATTCTGCTTTTAAGGAAAGTAAAGTCTCCAGTGTCTGTGTTTCCTACATGGGTTATTGTTAACTATTACTTCTGAGAGGAAATAAGATGAGAGCTGGAGGCCTGTCCGGTGTCGTTCTGCTTGGGGATGGATCTGGAGGACCTCATGATCCACTTTTAAATGCATTTTCCCATTTTTGAATGGTCTGTTTGTTGTTACGACACATTTTAAAGGGTGCATCACTTTGACAAACATGACAGAATATGGTTTTTTTATACAAAGTCAGCAGGAACCGAACTGAAACGGTCCTTGTCTGCGGCTGGATGGCACTCCTAGACTTTGTGAATGTTTTGGTGCAGACGTTAGTCTGTAAACAGCAGAGTTTCTGGAGCTGCTGTGTTTGTTCATACGTCACAAATAGAAGCCCTTTACTTTCATCTTTAATAATGGCAGTAATAATATCCATAGGTGGCAGGAATCTGATAATATTTCTCCTGCAGCTTGTGTTTATGAGACTTGTCCTCAGTTGCAGCCCTCCCTCTGCTGCCTGCGGCTCGGCTCTTATTATTGTTATCTGGAGCTGAAAATAAGCTGAATGTCCTTTTGATTTCATAACCCAGCAAACACAAAGTGTGCTGGGCTTTGAGACTCTAAAATGTGGTCACAGCTGGGGGGTCTGCAGAGACAGGCTTGTCTGAAGCAGAGAAGCTGCCTCACAGGTGTCTGCAGTCTCACTTCGCTCCCAGAGACGCTCAGTCTGATTGCTGCTGTCAGAAAAAATGTCCCACTTAGCCGGACGAGACGTCAGTTTTACGTTTCCGCGGGGCTCAGCAGGCGGGAACGTCTGGCCATGCCCCCCCCAGGACCAGCCCCATCCTCTCTGGATCACTTGAAGCTGGGCTCAGCGCGGCCGTGGAAAGATTCCCACCAGTGTTTCTGGAAACTGACGAACCCAAACAAGACTAAACCCTGCCGTGTCAGGATCCAACACAGCCTTGGAGGAGTCCCACAGCGTTTCCAGGGCAACCGCAGTCACATGTCTCCATCTGCAAACCTCACTTAGTGACTCCACATCCCACTGACTCATCATTTCAGTTTGAAAACAATCCAGTCTTGAATGCCTCAGTCACTAATGCCCTTAGGGCAACCCTGTACAGGGCATGAAACAGAAGTTTTTGACACAAGTGCATCCTAAAATGAAAAGCACCTGATTTTAAAAACCAACTAAACATCAGTAAAAATGACTAAACTTTGAGAGGCGATGGTCATTTCGCCAAAATGGTTCCTGCAGGAATGTCCTTCCATCTGATGACCTCATGTCTGATGACCACATGAGCGGGTTGAAGTATAGCAGGTATCTGACCTCGTCTGACTGCATGTCTGAGATGTGAACTCAAGGTAACATATCTGAACCAACACCAAGAACAACATTTCCAGTGTTTCAGAGGAAATCTTCATTTCTGGATGTCTCCATGATGTCCAGGAGGAACCTGAAAGAAGCCTCCTCCATGCAGGCAGATACTTTCTCAGGTGAAAGTTCCTTTTTGAGATGTAAACTGTGGTTTGGTTTGCTGAGTGAAGGTGGAGGGTCTTCTGTTACCACAATGGAGAGGCTGACCTGTCGGGGTGTCAGTGTGGAGGCTCTGTGGTCAGGAGCAGGAGGTGCAGATTGGTGGAATTATATGGGTTTGAGTTGCTGAGCTCAGAGTTGGCGAAGAACTCTTGTTTCAATGTTTAGCGCAGAGATCAGCAATGTTTCTGAGAGGAAATGCCAATTCAAAATGTTCTCCTGAACAACTGTGCCGTCACCAACTAGAATGCAGACTCTGTGGTCGTTCACCCTTCGGCCTGTCCCGCCAGGATCACCACAGTGAATCAGCTTCACTGATTTGTACAGGTGGTTTGGCAGAGAGTTTTACGCCGGATGCCCTTCCTGATACAACTCTGTCTATTTAAGGCCCAGGAAGACCCAGTTAGGAAGCGGCGCGTTGGGTCTTGTCTAAGGACCCTCTCTGGACTTTAGCTCATTGCACGTCCTGGGAACCAAGCCCAGGTCCTACACCCAGCCAACGGAGCTATCCAGCCACCTCCAACTGTCATGCAAACTTTAAAATAAAGAAATACTCAAACATTTCCAATATATCTGGTAAAAAAAACATGTCATTCACAAACTGCAGGTCAAAAAGCTTTTTGGAACATGTATTAAATCAAAAAAGTCCTTTAATAAAAATATTTCACAAAGAAAACAGGTCAAAGTTGAAAAACTATTACAGCTATGATTGTTTAAAAACCAAAAGTACTGCATTTGTGGGATGTCATACCTGCAGCAATAGGATTGGATACATCAGAACAAAATACCATCAATATTTCTAAGAACTTCACAACAATTAATATTTATATAAAAAACGAGCAAATGCTTTTGGCTTATTTATCTTTTCTTACATCATGAGACAGGGTCTGAGTAACTTCATTTAAGTTAGTTATGTGATGGTGCTTTAATTACATATTTAATTTAATGTTTGTACTTTTTGGTTAGTTTGCTAATCATAGTCATTTCAATTTTCCACAACTGGACAGCGTCATTCTTCATTTCACCTCCAGTAAATGGAGTGGTGATCAGCTGTAGTTTTCATTTGAATACGTGTTCACATTTGATGATGACTTTTGGCAGAACAGAAAGTCTTTAAGTCTGGCCCCTGATTTAGAAGAGCCAATAGAACCAATAGAACCAATAAACATCAGATGTTCTGGTGCCCAGAGTCTGAAGGTCTCAGTAGCATCACTTTATCCAGTTCTTTCACTTTGTTTGTTGATGTTCTGGATGGTTTTTGCTTTCCTGAAAGAAACTCTTCTTAATGCTCTGGTTGTGGGTGTGGCTTGATGCACGTCTGTTCCCCCAGTTCCCATAATCTGGCTGTGACCAGCCCCCCCTGCAGACCTGGGCTCTGCAGAACCTCTCATGAAGAGCAGCGCTTCCTGAGGCCCGGCTGATGGCCTGCCTGAACCTGTGGCTCCTGCACAAAGCATTCCTGCGGCTCCTAATTTGGCAGCTCTGACTGGCTCTCAGTGGGACGAGAGCTCCAGCTAATGAATTGAATTAAGCAGGGGGGGGCTGGCAGACTTCAGAGACTGGCAAACAAAACGATGAGACGTTGCCGACTGAGCTCCGTGCGTTGATGAGGCAGATTCAGACACAGGCGTCTCTCTGACCTCAGTGGGGTGGCGGGGTGGGGGGCTGGTCTGTGTCTGAAAAACCCTCATTTCTGCTGTCAGTCCCCAGCAGGGGGGCAGCTCTCAGGTGACATGTGTAAACCGTGACAGCAGCGATGGCGGTGATGAAGACGAGGGTTGCATCTTTCCTCGTAGGTCAGTGGTTTCCCGCCCTCAGAAGACGAGCTGTTAAACGCAGAGCTCCTGCCGTCTGAAAGCTGCTCCTTCAGGCCGCTCTATCTGCAGCCATGAATCTTGGTTGGGGGAGCGCCGTGGGGGGCCTGTTGCGCCTCGGGCTCTCCTCTGACACTTTGCTGTGATGAAGGAAAAACAACAAGTCATAACTCAGACTCTGTGTTGACTTTATCTCCCTCAGACAGGCTGCTGCTCCTCCTCGCTGCTCTCGCTCACTTCAGCAAAGCTTCATCTTATCCTGCAGTAGTGTTCTTTTTCCTATTTCACATTTCAATGTTCAGTTTAGCAGATTTTGTTTGAAGCAAAAGCTGCTTGATATTCCTTAAAAGAACTTGTTAGTAAAACTACAAGAAAAAACCCTCCAAAAATCCAATCTAACATCAGATGACATTCCTCTTAGGGAAGCAGCTGTAAACTGAAAGAAAATGCTGAAGATGCAGCAACCGTGCACAGCTGCCGTGCACGGCCACCGTGCTCAGTATTCAACAGGCTTTTGTGAGTCGTAATGATAAGTGAGGGTGAAGTGTGATGCAGAATGCAGATGGAACAGCAGGTTCATCGCTGCAGCACCGAGGAGAAGCCTTTCTGAAACGGTTTCCTCTGAAGGCTGCATGTGGAAGCAGAGAAGCTCTGCTCACTGAAACCTCAGGCAGCTTGGTTCCACAGCCGGACTCCACAGACGGGCTTTCTCTGGTCGCCTGCAGCAGTCAGGGCGACCCGGCCCAGTCTCAGCGGCTGACGCACAGAGGCCAGCAGGAGAACCGGCGTAGGGCTCGGTTCAAGGTGCCTGCAGGCCCACCTGGATCTGAAGCATCTTTTCTTTCACAGATGTAGAATCTCCTTTATTGATCTGTTGAGGCTCAGGTGTGTGATGTGAAGATGAAGGGCAGTTTTTTGTACGGGTATTTCTTTTGTGACTCCACTAACGTTTCTGCACAACAGCTCAGCATGAGAAGAACTGAGACAGCCAGACTTCAGTCTCGGGTTCTTCAAGAGTTTCTGGCTCCTCTCTGATCCAATAAGTAGTCTAGTTGTGTGTCAGAGTCCAGCTTGGATGATTAGCATTCTCACAGCTCGGGTCCTTCCCTGAGCAGGTGCATCGCAGATGTGCTCTGTTTTCTTCATGCAGTGGATCCACTTTGAGGTTCTGCTCAGTAGTTCGGTCTGGACTTTCAGAATTGTTGAAAATATTGCTGGTTTTTAAATGTTTTCACGTGAACGTCCTCACGAAGCGTGGATGCTGACGCGTGGAGGGGTGTAGGTCACAGAGACCTTCATTGTGTGCACCAGCTTCAGTCTCAGGACCTGCCGGGTTCCCCTTGAGAGTCAGACCACCTGAACTGGGTCCGCTGTGAGCACATCTGCCTAGACTGTAGCTGTCAGAAGAACTCAGGTGGATCAGGATCTTCACATTTTATGATTTCAAGGTCCTGTGAAGCTCCTTCTCAACTGGAACATTCCATCTTAACAGAAAGAAGGACCCTTGCTGTTTTGTTTAGGCCCTAACGGATGAAAACAGAAACACAGCAGAACATCTTTGGTACCAAACAGAACTAAATGGTTCTGTTCAGCGGAAACCCAAATCACAAAGCAGACCGTCCGTTCTGTGACGTAGAACCTGCTTCAGTTCTGTCTCCTCAGCTTCCATGATGCTGTTTCAGCTTCGCTCATCATGAAATGACCGCTGCCCTTCGTCTTCCTCATCTTCCTCCTCTGCAGTCTAAACCATTAGCTTTGGTTCTGGAAAAAGAGACAACCTTTGGTTTGCACATTCAGAGTTAATTTACCAGGTTTGACCGGAACCTCTTGGACCCAGCCTGATGGCAGACAGTAGCTCTGAGATCCTGCAGGATGGAGTTGATCTGCAGAACTCTTGCTGCTCCCTTCAGTTGTTCTCCCTCAGAACAAACGGACGCTGCAGGACCCACACTCCTGCAGGAGCTTTAGTCCGACTGAGCAGAGTGGAGCTCCAGCATCAGTCCAGCTGAGGAGGAGTTTCAGTGGGAGCTTCACCACGCCGCTGTCCTCTTCTGGATTAGTTTCCGTAGCAACAGTAGTCCTGATTTGTATCAGCTGATTTGACAGCCGCATGCCAACAGCAAATGAGAGGACGGGAAACCGGAGGTCCCAAGAGGATGGGTGTGTGTGTGTCGGTCCAGGCAGGTTTTCTAACAGCCCTTCATGGGTTCAGACGGGGCTCAGTTCTGAACCTGGTTCTAAAGTTGTTCTGGGTTTGACAGAATATGGCCCACACAAGTGTGTGTTGTTTTTGTTGCTTTCTCTGGTGTAATCACTGGACCAGAACTCGTGCTTGGGCCTGGTTCTGAGGTTCTGCAGGTTCTGACACACACTGAAGGGTTCAGGTTCTGTTCAGGCCACGATGATGTGAAACGAAAAGACTGAAGTTCATGTAAAGTCTACATAAAGACTGCTGTGCAAGCTGGTGTGTATGAGTGTGTCTTTATCATGCCTCCAAAACAAACAGGCCTGGGGGGGCACACACGCTGCACTGACCGCACCCCTCCCCTCCTACACCCACACACAAACCAGACTTCTCATGTTTGCGCTCCTGCGGAGCTCATCTGCAGATCCACGATTTAACAAAAGCTTAAATGTCTCTGAAGGAAGTTGCTCTTTTGGAGAAAAGCTGCTCCTTCTTAAAATCTCTATGAGAGACTGGAGGCAAAGGCTGGTGAGCCCTCCCACCTTAACCATAGATTCACAGATGGAGACACTTGTGCACGCACAAAGGCGCTGGCATAGCAGCAAAAAAGACCCACTCCTCAGACTTTCAGAGAAAATCTGTTTTTATGTAGTGACTTAATTCTGGAGCCACTGAGGGACTCTAGACCAGGGAAACTTCCGTAACTCATAGAAAAAAGTTTTTTTTAATGGACAGTTTTTGAGCGTCATACCCCTGAAATTGACTGAATTTTGCGGCTTTGTGAGAAGAGATCAGAACCTCCACCTTCCAGCCTGCAGATTTTTCCTCTACAACATCAGGAAGATCAGATTTTCTCAACCCAGGCTTCACTCCTGCAGTGACCTTCTAACAGGACCACCAGCCTCTGCAGACGATCCATCTGAACGCCTCATTTTTAATCACGTTACAACACTGTTCACACCCCTGCACCGGCTGCCGGATACTGCCCCCTCCCTCAGCATGGCCTTCCTTCAGGAACCCCTCATTCACACGGATGTAGAGCTTCATGGAGGACTGAAGCTCTACAGCACAGCTGCCTCAATGACAATGTCCTTCAGAAAACAGGGAAAAACAGAACAGAAAAAGCGTCCCCGTTGTGTCCTGCAAACAAAGCAGAATTGCTCTCTGTACCTCAGATTTAGTGAATCTGCCTCAGTCTAAATTGTTCTGCAGCTTCAGGTGAAAGTCTTCTTGCTTTATGAATCCTGCAGGAGCATTTAAATAAGAAAACACAGTAGTGTCCTCACTGCACTGCATTAGTGTTATGAAGGAAACCATGAAAGCAGATGTCCATAGGCTCAGTCAGGATAAACCACAAAACACCCTTTTAGGACTAAAGGAGTGACCATGAATCCATGAAAGAATCATCTGAGTTTACTTTCAGCACTCCATAGTATCACTACACACATCTCTGGATGCACTGTTCCAATCACAGATGCACACTCAGGTTTTTTCAGCAGACTCCTGGCCGCTTGAACAGTCTCTGAGTGAAGGCGCAGCTGAGTTTGTGAAGTTGCATGATTGACATCTGCCAGTTTGTTGCAGAATGTCTGAACTGGTTGTGATCCAGCTCTGACATGCGGTCCTTCTCTTCATGTCAGGGCCCTCTTCATGCTCTCCTGTCTGTTCCAAAACCACCACAACTGAAACTGCTTCCAAAGTAACGTCTCTAATGAGAGATGTTCTGCTGCGCTGCCTCCCAGAGTCAAAGAAGAAAAATGAGAAAAAACTGCTGGCTTTTTTTGACAGATTGAATTTGACAAGCTGAAAGGTTTTTCAAAGAAAAAAGACTTCCTCCTCATCCCTTTATCCATTAACACAAAGTGAATTAGCGGAGACGAGTCGGCCAATCAGCTGCAGCATTCAGAGGGAAGAGCGCCATTATTGGCTAATGAGACGACAGGGAATTAAAGCTTTTATTCTAATAACAGTAATGTCTGTTTGCAACCGAGCTGCCTGCACCTGCTTCCCTCCTCTTCTGTTTTCAGCTACAAGTGGGGAGTGGATCTTCACAGTGAGCTGAGAGGGAAATTAATCTGTTGATTCAGATTTATATGGATGATTATTATCAGAAGAAGCCTGCACCTGCTTTT
Source organism: Oryzias celebensis (assembly GCA_014656515.1). Taxonomy (NCBI): domain Eukaryota; kingdom Metazoa; phylum Chordata; class Actinopteri; order Beloniformes; family Adrianichthyidae; genus Oryzias; species Oryzias celebensis. The sequence goes on along the minus strand of BNCR01000007.1, from coordinate 27,873,845 downwards.
CTTTCAGAGTGGAGGAGAAATCTGGAGGCGAACCAAACCTCAGCCCATGTCAGAGTGAGTGAAGAGCTGCTTCCTCTAATGATCATTATTGATTAGCTGGGTTCTGTGAGACGGCTGCACCTGTGCAGCTCACCTGACAGCATGTCACCTGCTTTGTTCTCTTCCTCACCTGCAAACACAATCTGAGAAAAATGAGTCATCAGATGAGTAGATTCAGGCATAAATTGAGCTTGCAGATGTAAAACGAAGTAAATGAAGACGCAGAGAAAAGCTAAGCGGAGTTTCAGTCTGGAAAACATGTTTCTCCTTTGGAGCACATTCCCTACAGCCACGTGCTCCAGCTGTTGCAAATGACAAACGGATTCAAAGTTATTAACTGCAGTAAAAGATCAACAGCCGTTTTAAAATAAACTGTTTATATTTTAATTGAGGTCACATATGAGAGAAGGAAAATAACTGTAAATTAGTCTTGCAGAAATGGACTTTTTATCATGTTAATGATGCAAACAGCTGATCCCAATCTGCACCAGTTTACAGTCAGCTAAAGATCAGCCTCCTGAAACCTTCAGGCTGATGGGATTCAGTAACAGTTTCCACACTCTGTATTTGTATGAAGGATGGGACTGAAGGCTGCTGCAGCTCATTCAGGGGATTCCTGCTGATGCTTTCGGATTTCTTCACATTTCTCGGTGTTTTCAGCTCATGGAAAACGAACGGGACAGGCTTGAAACCTGTCAGAAGTTTTCTTTCACAGCCTTCAGCAAACTTTCAGCTAGAAAGATTTTTTTAACCCATGACAGTTTGGTTCTCCTACTTATATCTGCCTTTTGAACGTTCCTGTGGTTTCAGTATAATCACAGTTTGCTGTGTTTATAAACTAATTGTTTCTTAGTTTATAATGGGCTAAAACGAGATATTTCAGGGGTGATGAGGCGGCTAACTGAGGCAGCTTGACTGGACGGGATTGCAGTATTAGTATTATTTAGTAATATTGAGAATGACTCATTTTGAAGCATATTAAGCCTTTGTCCCAACTGCCCCTATGGGTGGAGACGGTCAAATGTGCGCAGAGCATGCAGTTGGTTTGCATTTTTTGTCTTTGGGCATGATGTGGGTTACAGGTCAAAGCAAACATTTATAAAACAGTCAAGGGTAAGCAAGAGTGAAGTAGGTGAGATGTAGGCGGTCTTATTCATTTTTATTTGGAACTCCCTCCCAAGTTCCTGTGGACTGCACAAGGAGCCCGTTAGTGTTGTTCAGGGATTATCTGAGCGCCTCTTGCATGCAGCCTGACTGAAATGAGGTAAACTAGACAATCAGACTGTAGTTTGTGTAGACATCGTATGAGCGTGTGCATTCATGCACAGTGGGTAAGATAGCCAGTTCTCACACCTTTCTAATGACAAGAGTATGGTGTAAAGACTCCATACGATCCGACCCGTCCATCATAAATCTGTGTAACTTGTATTATCCTTACACATCTTTCACATTACATTTACACAGGCACCACAATGGTATGTTCCACTTCCACAATGTCCCTTAAGGTGGACGTACGAGCTTTAAGGGTACTGCAAGACACACATGTGCTCCCTGTAAGATGCAGCTGTTTGGGCTCAGACAACCCAACGATTGTATGTACAGGTGCACTACAGTCATCTCCATCTTTCTTTTACACTCTCTTCTACACATTTTTCTCACCTTTGCCTTCTTGTCAGATGAACTGCACTCGCTGTTGCTACTTCAGCGTGTCCCTTGCTGTATTTTTGAATCATAGGTGCCCATGTTTAAAAGGTGCAATTAGCATAATAAAGAAGTCAGCTGTAGCGGTTTGACCACACTCCCCAGAATGTCTAGAAGGGCCAAGAGGCGTTTGATAGTTCAGAAGGATTCATGGGAAGGGAAGTTTTTCTAGCAAACTTTGATGTTGCTTTTGTTCTCCTTAGTCTATGATGAGCTGCTTCTACGAGTGATGGGGCAGCACGACAAATAAGTCAAACTTTTTTTGTCTTTTAGTTCTAACTCATAACATTCAGAACAATACATTCAATACAATTTTTCACTTCTTTGCATTGTACCACAGTAAGAGAGAGTGGGGTAAGCTGTATCAGTGGGTAATTTTACCCACTCTTTGTATCTGAGCAACCTTGCATACGTCATGTGACCATAAAACGTAGGCATCCCTCCATCCATTGAGTTGCTGGAGCCAACTCAAGCGTGAAAGCGGGTACACCCTTAATAGGTCACCAGTCGGTTGCAGGGCCACCAGCAGTCACACATAGGTACAATTTAAAATCACCAATTTACCAATGACGAAGGTTTTTGGACTGTGGGAGGAAATCGAAGTTCACCAAGAAAATCAACTCGTTCACGAGGAGAACGTACAAACTGCTTAATGAAAGAACCTTGTTAGGATTTGGACCGGGACCTTCTCGCTGTTAGGCGAGAGCGCTAACCACTACATTACACTGTTTTAGCTAATGAAGAAAAGACATCGTGGTGAGAACTCACAAGAGAAGACAAACAGGCCCTCCAAACCTGCTGAAAAGATGGAGAGAACAGAGATAAATGTTGAATAACAGTGTGACTTACATGTCCAGTATTAGTAGATTGATGGAGTCTACCTGGATGAATGACAAGGAAGTGGATAAAAACCCAGTCAACAGCTGTTTGTTTTTCTACCCACTACTTTGATTGAAGTAAATGGTGAAGGAGTTTAGAGGAGAACTGGTTGGTTTTACTTTTTGTTGAAACTGTTGGCTAAAAAAGCTCAGTTTGACAAAACTCATGTGGACAGTTTACCCCCAGAGGGACTACCTGTAACTTACTGCAGGCATGTTAAACTTGATTGATTTGATTTTTTTTTATTTATTTCAAGCATAAGTTGGACAATACATAAAAAATAATCACACAAAATTATCAAACTCATTATTAAGACAATGAAATGCATTGATTGAGAGGAAAGAAAGAAAAGGAGAAAAACAAAAAAAGAAACCAATGAAAAATGAGCAAACAAAAACAACGCACTTAAGTCACATTTGTAACATTTGTTAAGTATAGTAATTAACAACTGAAGTCTAGTAGAGCTTGGTTAATTGCTTGAAAAGGAGTGGGAAGAATTCAATGTTTTTTTATATAACCCAACATCATAACCATAGCCGTCTCAGTGGGCTTTACAACGGTATTTATACAAAGTTACATAAAGTCAGTCATAAAATATAAACAAAAGCTGGTTGCTAAACTAAACTAAACAGACTAAGCTAAAATAGCCTATTACCAACAAAGTAGTATTGAGATTTGATTTAAACATGAATGAAAAACTTACCCCTAACGTGAAGCAAGTGAAACCGCATGTGCACTTTATTGGCAAACTTTATTATTTTGTGCAGTTTTGTTAGAGATTCATTCTGGATAATGTGATTTGATAGAAGACATCCTGAAGGTGCATTCACATCGAATGCGATTCGAACGACCGATTTGTGTGTCCTGCCCCTCCTTCACCGTGTGAAGAATTCACTGTTTGCCATGTGGCCAAATATGTTCCCTAAGCTTGCTGCCTCGGCTGTGTGTGGGAAAAGCTACCGGCTAATGTTTTTAGCCTAATTGCGACATAAAGCTAGCAGCTAACGTTTTTAGCCTGTTTGCTACATAAAGCTAGAAGCTAACGTTTTTAGCCTGATTGCTACATGGAGCTAGCAGATAACATCTTTTGCCTGATTGCTACAAAAAACTAGAAGCTAATGTTTTTAGCCTGATTGCTACATGGAGCTAATAGCTAACGTTTTTTAGCCTGATTGCTACATAAAGCTAGCAGCTAACATTTTTAGCCTGATTGCTACAAGGAGCTAGCAGCTAACGTTTTTGCCTGATTGCTATATAAAGCTACAAGCTAACGTTTTTAGCCTGATTGCTACATGGAGCTAGCAGCTAATGTTTGTAGCTTGATTACTACATGGAGTTAGCAGCTTACGTTTTTAGCCTGATTGCTACATGGAGCTAGCAGCTAATATTCTCAGCCTGATTACTACATGGAGCTAGCAGCTAATGTTTGTAGCCTGATTGCTACCTGAAGCTAGCAGCTAACGTTTTTAGCGTGATTGCTACATGGAGCTAGCAGCTAATGTTTGTAGCCTGATTGCTACACTGAGCTACATCTATTTATCTCATTTATAAAGCATGGGAGACATGGATGATGTTTAGAGATCTTTTTTTTTACTTTGAAGAGTTCTACAAAAACATCAGTGATCACGTCTACATGTTTGGGTTCATAAGAACATCTAGTTTCCCTTTAGCTACAGCAAGTTTCTCTCCTGCTGCTGTGTCTGGTCTCTTCTGCGGGGTTTCTGTCTCTCGTGTGAGCGTGTTCACTGCAGCTCCATAGGTCCTGGCAGACTCTCTAGAGCAGGTGTCTCCAACCCTGTTCCTCGAGGGCTACCACCCTGCTTGTTTTGCAGCTAACCCTGCTTCAGTAATTGCTGCTCACCTGGATCAGGTGTGTTCAGTCAATCAGAAACTGCGCTGATTCAATCCAGCTAATCAACATCTACTGAAGCAAGGTTAGCTGCAAAACAAGCAGGATGGTAGCCCTCGAGGAACAGGGTTGGAGACCCCTGCTCTAGAGTGAACCTGCCTTCACCCAACAGTAACTGGAATGTGGAAACCCTGCTGCCCAGAAAGGGATACAGGTTAAGAAAATGAATGGAAGTTCAGGAGAACTATGGATTGATCCACCATATTGGATGTTTTCTCCTCGCTGTTACTGAAAACGTCACGTGCCTGAAGTTGAGTCCCTGATTGGTTGAGGAGACGCAGCCTCCTCCCCAGAGTTCAGATTTTCTTGTAAACTCTGGCCAGCTGCGGCTGCCGTTCAATCACTCTGCGCCACATAATTCGCGTCTAAACCATTAAATTTTCATTGATAATTGCTGCAGCCGCGCGAATCGTGTTCGGTGTGTAAGCACCTTAAATTAAAGACAAGTTCTTGTTCAGTCTATTTTGGGTCATTTATTCTTACCTCCATGACAGTAAAATAGATTTTCATAGATTTTTTGTGCCTCAGAAAATCTGTTCAAGGTTACTTAGTGCAGCTAGAATTCACACTTGAAGCAGACTGTAGATTTTTGTGAAAATGAAAGGAGTTTAAAGTATCTGGGAGGCTGTTCTGCTGGTTTCCTGCTCTGCTTATCGCTTTAACAGTGTTCACTAACATTTATCAAGTCACGCAAGATCTCATTGACTCTCTGCAACTCTCCTTAAAACATTTGAAACACTTTTCAACCATTTTTCTCTCTTTTTATTGAACAGCTCTAATGCTCAGCATCAAGTTCAATGCAACTGTTTCAGTTTGGACTGTTTTCCTGCTGAAGTCTGTAGTCAGTTCTCTGAAGTGTCAGTAAAACCCGGGATCTCCGGATCTGTGGGAATTTACCTGGAACTTTTTTTTTTGTTTCTGATTTTGAGTCTGCAAGCATTCCAGTAAAAGTTCTGTGAGGAGTAACCGGTGTAGACTTGAGAAAAGGGTTTTTGACTGTGTGTGATGTTCATTACAAGTTTAATATGGCACCAAACAAAAGCTTAATGTCCTCCTGGTTCATATTAAAAGGGAAAACTAAACTGTCTGATTTCATTTCTGGCTTTACTTCATGTTTAAAGGTTTTGTTAGAAGGAAACATCCTTAAAGTGACATGAAGAACCTGGAGCGCTGACCTCCATGTGGGTGCTTCTTCAGACACATTCAGCTGCTGGAATGGAGGCTCTTTGTCTTCTGGTGAGGCTAAGCTCTGAGTCAGTGTGGTTTCTTCTGGGAAGGAGGCTGGAATCAGCTCCCGCTTCTTTTCTGCTGCAAATAAACAACTGAAAAACAAATAAACACGTGCTTCTTTGGAGCGTTTAGCTTGTGGTCTTCCTCAGTCCTGTACGCCTTCCTGAAAGGCTGCTTTGTTTGTGCTGAGTCTGCGTTTGAGATTCTGCTCAGTGCAGTTCAAGTGTTTGAGTCTCTTTTTATTATCCATGTTTAAATACAGAAGTCATTTCCAACATTTGCTTGAGCCATCATCTCAGTCATGAAGAGACCGAGGTGAAGATGTGAGCGCTTCAGAAAGACTGGAGGTTTTCTTCTGACCGTTGTCACTGCCTGATGCCCACCTGCCCTCTAACAGCCTCTAATGATCAGGAGCAGGCCGCGTCTGAGGCCTGGGCACAGATTTATGTCTCCTCCAGAATGAGCAGCTGCTGTTGGGGGTCGAAAAGACACCCATAAATCCAGGCCGTGTTTCTGTGCTTTCATGCTCTTGTTTGCCTGTTTATGTATTCAGTCTTCCTGCCAGAGTGTGCATGAGTGTGTGTGGACGTGCCTATGTGTGAACTCTGCGATGGGATTTGGTTTCCATGGCGCTGTAACTCAAGCGTTTAGTGAGCAGGGAGGCGGAGGTGGGCGGGGTTCTGCAGGCATGAATCAATGTGTTAAAACATCAACTTGAAGTTGTAACTCTGAAGGGGGGGGGGGTCCCAGATGTGTTTGAAGCAGATGTGGGAGCAGCTCCTGTAATGAAGTTATAAGCTGCTGTCAGAGGCTGCCTCAATGCCGTTTTTCCTCGTCTGCTCTGTGAAATCAAAGCGTCCACAGAGGTTTGTTTAAACTAAGATTCCCTTCACATTCACGAGATTCCTCAGTTAAACTGTAAACGTCAAACTCTGATGCTCCAGTGTTTGCTTAATCACAAAAACCTCCTGCTCCTCCTCTTTTTTTACCTCATACTGTAACCCCATGATGCCTGTTGATGCAAATATGCAGCCAACAGTATCATAATCCACTTTACATCTACTAATCAAAAACATGGTGAACTTTTTCCTTTGAACTTAGCAGGAAATCATTTCAGATGTTTAGAGGTTTATAGAATCCTTCTCCATGAATGAGCGTCTGCACATAGACATGATTATACAAACTTCCAAAATATGTTTTAACTCTTTTTCGTTTAGAAAGTTGCATAAATCTGTCCACTGTCATCACACTGTCATCACCCCACCCCACCCCCGACCCCCGATACTGGCCGCTGACAGTACAGTGTCTGTAAATGAAAGGCTGAGGGCAGCCTCAAAGAGAAGCAGCAGAAGTGACTTCTGTCAAACCAAACAGTGAAAAGCTGCATGTCTCTGTGGTGAAGCTCTGACTGTCTGATGTGGGGTGTCGGTTTCTTTAGGGGAGGGTGCAGATGTGGGATGAAGACTTTCAGCTTTTAGGATTTCTGCAGACAAAACTTTAATGAACGCACACTGCTTTCATCAGATTCATACTTCCACTCTCCAGCCTGAAATATGTGTGTTTGTTTATCTGCATGTGTGTGTGTGCATGTGTTGGGTTGTGCATGTATGCATGTGTTAAGGTTGTGTGTACGTGCATGCATGTGTTGGGTTGTGTGTATGCATGTGTTGGGTGGTGTGTATGCATGTGTTAGGGTTGTGTGTGTATGCATGTGTATGGTTGTGTGTGCATGTATGTGTGTGGTTGTGTGTGCATGCATGTGTGTGGTTGTGTGTGTATGCATGTGTGTGGTTGTGTGTGCATGCATGTGTGTGGTTGTGTGTGTATGCATGTGTGTGGTTGTGTGTGTATGCATGTGTGTGGTTGTGTGTACGTGCATGCATGTGTTGGGTTGTGTGTGCATGCATGTGTGTGGTTGTGTGTGTATGCATGTGTGTGGTTGTGTGTGTATGCATGTGTGTGGTTGTGTGTGTATGCATGTGTGTGGTTGTGTGTGTATGCATGTGTGTGGTTGTGTGTGTATGCATGTGTGTGGTTGTGTGTGCATGCATGTGTGTGGTTGTGTGTGTATGCATGTGTGTGGTTGTGTGTGTATGCATGTGTGTGGTTGTGTGTACGTGCATGCATGTGTTGGGTTGTGTGTGTATGCATGTGTGTGGTTGTGTGTGTATGCATGTGTGTGGTTGTGTGTGTATGCATGTGTGTGGTTGTGTGTACGTGCATGCATGTGTTGGGTTGTGTGTGTATGCATGTGTGTGGTTGTGTGTGCATGTATGTGTGTGGTTGTGTGTGTATGCATGTGTGTGGTTGTGTGTATGCATGTGTGTGGTTGTGTGTGTATGCATGTGTGTGGTTGTGTGTGCATGCATGTGTGTGGTTGTGTGTGTATGCATGTGTGTGGTTGTGTGTGCATGCATGTGTGTGGTTGTGTGTGTATGCATGTGTGTGGTTGTGTGTGCATGCATGTGTGTGGTTGTGTGTGTATGCATGTGTGTGGTTGTGTGTGTATGCATGTGTGTGGTTGTGTGTGCATGCATGTGTGTGGTTGTGTGTGTATGCATGTGTGTGGTTGTGTGTGTATGCATGTGTGTGGTTGTGTGTACGTGCATGCATGTGTTGGGTTGTGTGTGTATGCATGTGTGTGGTTGTGTGTGTATGCATGTGTGTGGTTGTGTGTGTATGCATGTGTGTGGTTGTGTGTACGTGCATGCATGTGTGTGGTTGTGTGTGTATGCATGTGTGTGGTTGTGTGTGCATGCATGTGTGTGGTTGTGTGTGTATGCATGTGTGTGGTTGTGTGTGTATGCATGTGTGTGGTTGTGTGTGTGGTTGTGTGTGTATGCATGTGTGTGGTTGTGTGTGTATGCATGTGTGTGGTTGTGTGTGTATGCATGTGTGTGGTTGTGTGTGTATGCATGTTGTGTTGTTGTGTTGTGTTGTGTGTATGCATGTGTGTGGTTGTGTGTACGTGCATGCATGTGTTGGGTTGTGTGTGTATGCATGTGTGTGGTTGTGTGTGTATGCATGTGTGTGGTTGTGTGTGTATGCATGTGTGTGGTTGTGTGTACGTGCATGCATGTGTTGGGTTGTGTGTGTATGCATGTGTTAGGGTTGTGTGTGCATTTATGTGTGTGGGAAAGCTAATATTTGCTATTTTTACTAGTCCCCCCCCCTCCCCCCGACCTGTCAGTTTCCAGTAGTGTTGTTGATGTTGTGTATCTTTCCGTCTCACACCACTTCGATACACAAAAGTTTCAGCTAACTATGTGGCGATCTGAAACAGTCTTATTGTTTTACCCAAAGGGAAAGAATCTTGATATTTCTTATTCATTTGGTGTTTAAAACTATAAATGAAAATATCTTTTCTCTTTTTCTTAACAAACTGTTTTTGACGTAACATCTTCGTCATCATCATCTTGGTCATGTTGAATCTTTCAGGCTCTTCTGTTCTTTGTGGTTAATAAAGGTCATATTCATTTATTCAGGTTTGTTTTCTCATATGTTTAGTAAACACAACACATCCCTCAGTGTGATTGTGATCGGACATCTTTCTGTTTGCCTCTCGTGTTCATAAGTCAGTAGAGACAGAACAGGCAGAGAAAGTAACAGTTTGTCACAAACCTTTTAAATACTTCCTCATTGATTTGTCTTTTTACCAACATAATTTTGTTTGTATTTGTGGTTTTCAGCCAATGCTGCCAATACTTGATAGATTTTCTTGAAATGTATTTGTATTTTTGAGCATCCTTAGTTTACGGATCAGTGAGCGTTGGTCAGATTGAAGCCCCCTCTGCTGTCATGTTTTTCAGACCGGTCCCTGGACTTCCTCCTCACCTCTCCTTCTCTTTTACGTTTAGCAGCAGCTGAATTGAGTCTTTATTAAAGTAACTCAGAAGACTGCCCGTATTTTTTTGCTCACATCATTGATTGGTATTTCTAAATGATGATCAAGTAAACGTAATCTCTGTGGCTAAAGCCAGATCCCCCAGATCTGCTTTTATTTTGAAATGTTACATTTGAGAGAGCTGATTGACACTTTAGAGTGTTTAATGTTTTTATTGAGGTTCCACATAAATAAAATGAAGCTTCTTGTGATATTTCTGTATCAAAAAGGTTTTCTGTCCTTCAGAGTTCTGGTTTGATCTCTGCTGTTTGGTTTTACTGCGGTAAAGGTGGACTCTTAGGGGACATTGCAATGTTTCAGCTGAGATTTCTTGTGCTTCACATCTACTCTCACGTCTCCTGAATGGGGCGGTCCGTTCCAGGAAGCAAACTCTGGTCTGGATCAAGCGGTCAGTTTGCGTCTGAATGAAATGATCCTGGTCTCTGTCATTCCGGGCTGGAACAGCAGAGACGTCAGTTTCAGAGCAGCTTCCTTCATTTTCAGTGATCATTCTGGGGTGTGTTGGCGCTGCAGCTGTTGGCCTCACACTTAGACGTGCGCTTTGGGAATGACTTCATCCCCATCTCTTCTGAACCCCCCCCCCGTGTCTGGGTCTCACTCTGTATTGACCATCTTCTAAAGTGAAACCCATAAAGACGGTCCCAGAGGACATGTCTCAGCCTGACGTCACGCAGTGGAGCAGTGTGGTCTGAAAAGACAGTTCAAGTGGCTGTAAGTCCCTGTGCACGCTGGCACACCCAGCCCCCCCCTCGTGAAGGTAGATGCTCACGCCATCACGTCATCCTCACTGGAAGCTGGTGGACTTGTAGCTGATGCAGCTAAAGCTCCATCCCGCTGTCCACGTGTGTGGGGGTGAAGGGGCAGGTTGTCGTTTGATCTCTCGTGCACGCGTCTTTACCTCTACACACCATTTAGCTGTTGTTTGTCACTGTGAGGGTCTGACAGCTTAAGAAAAGAGGTTTTTGGAAACCGTGGATGTGCCTGCATGCTCTGCCCCACACGCTGTCGCCTGATCTGATCTGTGCCACGCCCTGATCACATGACTCTTCCTGCAGGATGAGCAGGAGCCACAGCGCTCAGCATTCAGCATTTATCCAAGCATACCACCATGGAGTTTTGATGTGAACCTCTGAACATGCCCGAAGAGCCTCTGGTTTGGTTGGTCTTTGTGGCGGTGCAGTGAGGAACTGTGGAAAAATCTAAACTCTACCGCCTTTATCTTCACTGGCTCTTTTTCTGATCATCTGTGTTGAAATGTTGACGTGGTTTTCTGAGGTTAAACCATCTTGTTCTTGCACAAAAAGTCCTCCATTGAAGCTTCTGTCTTAATGCTCAGAGCTGTTATGGGTGTCCTGAAACTGTCTCCACCCGTCTTCACCCGTCTCCAGCTGGTACAGCTGAACTTAAACTTCTCCTCTTATTCCCAACATTTGTGTCATCTCAACATCCCCCCCCCCCCCCCCCCCCCCCCCCCCCCCCCCCCCCCCCCCCCGCCAAGTGATGACTTGATTCAGTGTAAACCTGTAGCTCACAGGTCATGTGATCAGAGATAACGCTGAGGCCTCGTCAGGGGTCCTCCTGAGCAGAGGTTCAGCAGGCTGAGAACAACGTGAAAGTCTTTCTGTTTCTTTTTTCCACACCAAACTCTGAACGACTGGGAAAGCTTCAACTCAGGGTCAAAATGACACAAATCTGCAACTCATCTGTAGATTAGCAATAATGATTCCTAACCAGTCTAATCTGAAGCATACTTTAAGGGCAGAGTTGATTCCTTGTGCAGATGTATGAACCGCGCGAAGCATGTTCTTCTGAGGTTGTCATGACAACCTCAGCAGATCCTAATCCACTCTGCACACCAACAGGAGATGTTATTTCTGTTCTGCATCAGATGCTGCAAAAGCAAAGCAGAAACTCAAACTGCACACATGGACGTCATAAATACTGGCACAGGGATGGAGGGATCTTTGCTGTTTGGTGTTCCTGAACTGTTGAGAAACCGTCAAACTTTGGAACGTCTCTCTAGTTTTTCAGACATATTTGCTAAGTTTCAACTTCTATCTGGAGTCAGAACCTTCAGCTCTTTCAGGAGATTCCTGTGTAAACGTTTGGTTCTGCTCAACTGTGTGCTTTCTGAAAGATAAAGCACTTTTACCGTCATTGAAAATGAACCCCGAATGCTTTAAACCCGTCCCAAACGTTGGAAGATCTATCGAATCTGTTAAATCCAGCAGACACTGAGCTAGCTCCTCCATTTGTAATCAGCTTTAACAAATCCCTTTGAGTTTTTTAAAATTCACAAGTAAAGTTTTAGAGTATTTCTGGATTTATAATGAGTTTCCTTCCATGTCCTGTATCAGAGCTGGGAGGTGAAGGCAGTACGATCACAGCAGATGTCAGTATTCTGCCCGGCAACATTCCTGGCCTGTATGGAGACGAACTCTCACTATTACACTCGCTTTCACAGTTTGTCTTTGGCTCATCTTTGCTGTGAGTTCATGTAGTATGTTTTAATCAGGGGTAGAAGAAGTCAGGATCCGTGTTGGAAGCTGAAGAAGGCCGTCATGATGAAGATGCTGCTGTTCAATAGCTGTGGTTCCACCAGTCTGCTATGTGCAGCTTCAGCTTCATTTCTGCCAGTTGTTGTAAATCAGAGATGCATTCCAAGGTTTGTGAGGAAGCAAAGGCAGCTCTGCAGCCGGAGACAGAGATGGAAAAGATGGCATGTTAATAAAAACACAACATCTTCAGATTTTACTGTCGGGCTGAAGCCAAAGCATGCATCTGCATCAGGAAGAGGGATCATTGAGGGGAAGGAGGAGACGGAAAAGAGAGAAGGAAAGAAGGACATGAGGATGGAGAGAAGAACTAACGTGAAGGAGCAATGAAAAAGGGGGGTGGAGAGAGAAAAGGAGGAAAATCTGCAGTGAGAGACACTGAAATCCACCCAGCACCTGAAAGTGGGTCACATCACCATAAAACACTGAAGAGGAGGGGATTGAGAATCCTGTCCTGGAGCTGCATTTGTAGCATCAGCTGATCTCAGAACAGCAACGTCAGTGGGCGGGGAAACTGCCTCAGGTAATCACTGCTTCCTGGTTTCTCTTCAATCTGTTTCCTGGGGTTTGGTTTATGCCAAACCTCGTGGGAGTGACTTCCTGCAGGCACTAATCCCCGTGCTGATCCAGGATCACACTGATCTGTGCTGACAGGCTTTGGGCTGGGTTCTGCTCAAGTCCAACCCCAGTGCTCGGCCCACTGTCACACCCTCCGACCGATAACAAAGCAGTTCACGGCAGAAACGTTTCCTCCAAACTGAAAGGAGCACGTTGGGTTCTTGTCAGCCCTGAACAAACCAACGGGTCACATGACTGCAGATTCTGTCCATTTGTTACGTCTGCCGTGTGTCTGTGAGGATAATAAATCTGGCTTCTGCACATGCTCAGAGTCAGGGGCTCCTGGAGTCTGTCTCAGCTGTCTCTGGAAGGTACATCCAGGACAGGTCACACAGACTCTCTGGAAACTGGGATTACACAGAGACTGGTCTCTGGAATAAAGGAGGAGGAGATCACGAGGAGAGTTTTGGAAAAGTCGTAAATAAGGAACGTGCAAAAGACGTTTATATGACATTCGGTTGACATTCCTGAGTGTTCGGCTTTCTCTCACAAAGACAAGCAGAGACACAAACACTGAACATCCCACCTCTGTTCTTAAGGTGGACCGCTTCCTTCTGCAGCTTCCCGAGGCTCGTTTCCCTCTTTTGTTACGTTTGCATCATCTCTGCTCCACCAGCGACACTGAGGGGTACATGTCTTTGCATCACTACACAAAAATATCACAGACACAAACCACACACACATATATGCACACTGAGAGAGTTGGATTAATTATTCGGTTGCCAGGGAGATGATGGAAGAACGAGCAAATCTGTCAGCTCCCCAAAGAGACTGAGGACTCTTCACACTTCCTCTCGCTCTTTGTTTGTCTCTAGCTCGTTCTACCACTCAGACCAGCACAGTATCTGGCTGGGGGGCATATTATCTCTTATGTCATGTATAATTGTTTCCATGGAGATAATAATTCCAGTTCGAAGGAGGAACACTCCTGGAGTGTCTTCTAGGTCAATGAGAGGAAGGATTCTGGCTGACCTCCCTTTCACATTAAGAGCTCAGAGGAGATGCGATGCTTGATTTAGTGTGGGCAGAAGAAGGCAAACCTTTACCTGATCCCATCCTCTAACTGTTGGTGGAAAATTGTAGACAAAGTTAAAATCACAGTTGCTGCAGTTTGAACACAGACAGGACAAGTCTCTGAGAGTTTCCGCTGAATCCCTCTGAGTCACCAACTCTTCTGGCTTCCTCTACATGTTCAAACAATACTTTTAAATGTCATAAATCTCACTTTTTTCACTAGTTCTGATCAAATGGGTTGAATTTTTTGAGTTATCATGAATCTTAAATATAGCTTCATTTGATTACAGACACAAAAAACTAGTGTAAAAAGTGGAAATGACTCATTTGAGAACAAAATGAGAATCTTTGTTCAAGTTGGCCCATCCTAATAAATCCTCATACATTTAAAACTAGCTCTTAATCTGAGAACATCAATCTTCATTTTGTTTCCAAAAAATCATTGATGTCTCATGAACATTTCTTAAATCAAGAACTTTGAGGTTTTGTTTTAAATCCGTTTTTTCTTTTGTCAAGAGTTTGGAGCAAAATGGTTTGGACTCATTTTAAAACGATTTCCATATTTCTACACTCGACCTCTAAATGAGACAACAAATATCCACTGTGCTGACTTTGAGAAAAGCTTTGAAAGATGTGGAGCAAAGAGAAGCTAAAACAACTTCATACCTGGTAAAATATCATGAAGGGTCGTCTAAAAACAAGGTTTGAAAACATTGCAAAGATCAAATAGTTACCAGTGTACCCTTTCTAAAAGAAATAGATTATCTACGAAAAATGTCGTTATTTCCATCATTCTGTTCAAAAACATCAACCTTTCATAGAATGTAGATTCAGGGCCAACTGTTGATTTGATTTCAAGTATTTTTGTTGAATTTAGCATAACTTGGGTTCCAGCTCATAAAACTTCTCAGATTCTGTCGACATTCTCGTGCATCTCCAGAAGCTTCACTTATTCTAAAATGTTTGATTTTTAATCTGATCTAATTTGTTCCAATTTTACTTTCCTCTTTTGTGATGTGTAAATTGTGGAAGTGAATCTTATTCTGGAAACACTGTCGGCGTCTTGAACTTGTCTCCAACTGTACCTGACTGTAATCCGACTTACTTTCTCCCACATGTCATAGTAGGGGTGTCCGTCATCCGTGCAGTTCAGTTCCTTTGGGGGGGTCACAGCGCATTGCCACAAGGCCCCGCCCCCCTCTGAGCCTGTTTTTATTTTTAATATTAAGTGAGTGTTTGCTCATAATATTCTAAATATATGTGTCCGGTGCTAAACTTTTGTCTCGGCCATACGGACCCGGTGGAAGGTTTAGGGTCAGGTTAATATGTACCAGCAACAACAGTTTTCCTTTGTCACACGTAAATTCCTGTGATAACATCAGCCTGTGTTTTTTGTGGACACTATGGTGACACGAATTGACATGATTGTTTGCAGGACTGCTCAGACCGCGGAGCAGCATTTCCACATGCAACAGTGGCCTACGAAGCGCTCACCATAACAAAACGCTCGCTGCTGCTCGCAGACACGAAGCTGCAGAGTTTGGCTGCTCTGCTCGGAGTCACGGTTCACTTGCACAGAGCAGCCGGCCGGTCCTGTTCACGTTCCAAAGTCTCCACTGGAGCGCACACTATCAATGCATGAAGTAAAAGCCAGCGCAGTCGCCTACATGCACTGCGATCCGATTGCCCGTCCGTCTCAATGGGAAGGAACTTTTCATCCGAATGAGCCTGATTGGATCAGAGGATTCTAAATGACATGTTTACATGACACATTACTATTCTGATCGGGCTTTTATTCTGGTGACATGTGTCCATGTAAACGCTGCTGATTCACCACAGTTTGAGTAAAGAAAAACTCAAACACAGTTTTAATCCTAATCCTATTTATACATGTCCTCCATCATGAGAGAAATGCTACAGGAACATGTTAAAAACGCCGTTTTCATCGGAGTGGGTCTTCAGATCTATCAGCCATCATACAGGCTTTGATGAAATGAAAACAAAGGATTTTCGTTTAGAAACAGATCTACTTGGCGTTAAAGCTAAAATGTTGCGGCCCTAACGCTGAATGAGGTGAATGAACCTCAAAAAGAAGCTAAACCCCTGTCTGACCACAGACAGTCCAGCCCAGCTGTGACCGCAGCACTTTGCATTTACGCACACTTTAAAGTGATTTGTGATCTGGAGCAGCTTTGACCTCGTCAAGTTCCCCTCTCCGGGTTTAGGGTTTGATCCCCAACACGCTGTGGTGTTGGGTGACCTCACGCTTCACTGCATGCACTGTGCAGAAAGCCTCAAAGGTCAAAGATCAGGATATCAGCAGCTTGAAGAAACTGTCAAAATAAAAGCCTAAAACAGACATGTGTAAAAGCATGCTTTCTGTTTTGTGTCTCTAATTGAAGTTTTTCAATGAGACGTTTTCTAGATTGACATTTTTAATTAAATTAAATAAATGTGTGTGTATTTTTTAATGTTGCCTAAAGACAGAGCAGATGAATGTGTCTGTTGTGTGTGCTTCGTGTGCGACTGCCTCGGGGCTTAAAACCATCAGTTGGTGGTCTTGCTGTCTGTGCATTGGGGGATGGGCAGGAACTAATAAGCTTAGCCGCCTCCCCCCTGCCTGCTTCACCCTCAGATGCCCTTCCTCCCGCTTGTCTTCCTCCTCCGGGCCTGATGGCTGTCTGAACAGGGTTTTGTGTTGCTCTGAAAGAGCTCTGCTGTCCTTTTATCACCAAGCCCCATTACATGCACACAAAAACAGGATAACTGGGAGTGATCAAATAAATACAAATTAACTATGGAAATGCAGTTAAGAGAAAATCCTGCTCTACAGAATAGTCCATTGTCAGATTTATTTTGGAAAAACTGCCCTGCTTCCTGTAAATTGTAAACTTGGGGGTGTTGGTTGTAGCATTAGCTTTGCTAATGTGGAAGCGTCTAGAAAATGACGAACATGTTGCTGCTCTACAAACCTTGCATGCAGCCCTGCGCTCCCATCGGACCGCCGTCTGCTGCATTTTCTGGTATTCAGAATGTAAGACATAAAGGTGGATACATGCAGGGCCGGATCCGCTTTTCAGGGAGGAATCCACATGTGTTAATCTGCTTTTTTAATGATCCCGTAAGCGCTTAAAGGACATCAGATTTTCTGTGTTGGCTAAATATACAGCTACTTGGGAAACCAGATCAGGTATTTGGTTTGCATGTAAACTGTCTCATGTGTGATCTGCCTCCTGGTCTTCCGTTGTACATTTTGTTTAGACAAAAAAGGGTCATGTGTTCATTTTGTGTTGTTGGACCACGACTCCTTCCTGATGGCGCTGATGAGCGTCGGACAGAAGACCTAATCAAATGAAAATCACGATTTCTGTGTTTTTAACATGTTCTTGTCATATTTTTTTCTGATGATGGAGGACATATGTAAAGAAAAATGCATATTTACTTTACTCATATAGCTGTGAGTCAGGAGCAGATAAAAAAATGCAGCTTGAAAACAAGTGTAAACAAAGGGATGATGGGAAATGAGGGCAGGCTTACTCCACGCCAACAGTCCTGCCACAACTCATGAGCATTTCTAATAAACTCCTGCTGCTTTGCAAACAATATGTCCTAGAAAAGCCCACAGGATTTTAGATTTTGGCTAAAAACGCTATAATCGTAAATAAAAGACCACTGGGAACCCTTTTACAAAAGATGAACTGAGTGAGACTTTAAGCGAAAAAAAGCTAAAAGTGTGAATGAAAATGTTCCAAAAAAACTAAAAGAGAGAAAATATATCAAAAGTGTGTTTAGCATCAGGATTTAAAGGAAAAATGTAGACAGAAAGTTACATTAAAGCCAAAAAATGAACCAAATGACACAGAGTTGAAGGATTTTACTAAAAGGTCATGCCAATTCCAAACAGGAAAAACGCTTTTTTTTTAAACATTTGACCTGGATGAGTCTGTGGAAACTTCCTTATTAATAGATGAATTGTGAAGTTCTTGTTGGCTCAGTGGCCTAGTGGTGGAGCGTCTGCTCTGAGACTGGTAGATCATTGGCTGAAATCCCACAAAAGGCTCTTAAACGGACCCAACAGCTCCCCCAGAGGAAGGGGCAAATAAGAAGGAAGATTTCACTTCCAGGTGTTTGACAGTTGATGGGAATTTAACTTTCCTATTTGTTTTTCCTCTTAGGTCTACATAAATATTTCCTAATGAAAAGTTTTTAGAGGCAATTAGCAAAAGAATCCATCAGTCAATTCTGCGCCAGAAAACAGTAAAAGGCTTCATAGGAAGTGATGTACAGAATGTTTTCTTACTGGTTCTGAGCACTGAAAAGGTTTGATGTTCAGATACAGGATTTTTAATATGAAAGACTTTCAGCTGGTCTGAGTTCTGGCCGGGTTCAGAAAAAGCTCAGATACCTGAGAGGTCAGCGCCAGCGCTTTGGACTCAAACTGGCGCTCGGGCGCTCTGTGCTCCAGCTGCTCGCCTTTCAAAGGAAACGTGGAGGAAAACATCATTTTCAAATTTGTCCACATTAGTCAGAACAGAGAAGCAGCAGCTGGACGAAACCTGAGAGGAACATGCTACCAGGCCGGGTCTTGGGTGTGTGAGTGCATGTCTGTGCGTGTGTGTGTGTGTGTGTGTGTGCGTGTGTGTGTGTGTGTGTATGTGTGTGTGTCTGTGCGTGTGTGTGTGTGTGTGTGCGTGTGTGTGTGTGTGTGTATGTGTGTGTGTCTGTGCGTGTGTGTGTGTGTGTGTGTGTGCGTGTGTGTGCGTGTGTGTGTGTGTGTGTGTGTGTGTGTGTGTGTGCGTGTGTGTGCGTGTGTGTGCGTGTGTGTGTGTGTGTGTGTGTGCGTGCAGCAGAGAAAGCAGTGCAGGCGTTCGGTTTCCGGCTCCTCTTATGTGTTTGTGAAGGACACAGGGAAGCAGACAGATTGAATGAGAGCTGAACGAGTTTGTTAACAGACACTAATAGGTCCGACACAACAAGCTCCTTCACAATGAAACACACACAACAGAGACGTGACGCGAACACAGAAACTCACGTTACAGGAGCCTTAAAGGGACAAGATAGTTCTGCTACATGGCCGTGAATTTGTTTTTATATTTCTGTTTAATAAATAAGAAATAATCAACCAAATAAAAAATGTCTTTCATGAACAAACTGAACCCTGTTTCTGTATAACCTTTCTTTGCGGTAAAAACAACAAAATTTGACAAAAAATAATGTTTATGTGAATTCTGGGAAACATCTCCTCTTTCTGCCTTTTCTGGACTTTTAAGCTCAAACTTTGTTCTGAAGCTTTTTTTTATTTCTACAACATTCAAAGGAGTGAGATTCCAGCAGTAGATCCTCAGCCTTTTTCCATGAAGCTTTCCATGTGTGTTTCAGCTTGTAAAACCTGTGTATCTTTTAGCATGCGTGTGCTGCTCCAATAAAAAGGAAGGAAAATGTTGGGAATTCTTCCTTACATTTAAATGAACCAGCTGGAGCTTTTAGTCAAACTGTTACAAATTCTAGAAAGCTAACATCCTGCTAATATGTTAGCAGTGATGTCACGTCATCCTGATTATTTAAACTCTGATACTACACAGCAGTTTGAGATGTATGTCTGTCTGCACGACTGACCTCCAAAAGCTGCGCTCTGTAACAGTGTGATAAACAGTATGAATTCATCAGACCCGATGGAGAGCACTGGGCAAAGGGTTTTATTTTCTTTTATGGCTTAAGAAGTAAAGAGATTTACTTGAATTGATTGTTCTTTGAGAAAAAAACAGCTTTCTTTTTAATGTTCTTTGTAAATTCAGCTGAAATACCATTTTCTGGGCTCTCAACTGCCTGTGTGATTTAAGCTCATCCGATAAGAATCAATCTGTAACTTGATTGTGAGCGTGTGCAGTGGATTGACTCACAAATGGATGGAACACAAATATCCATCAGAACAAGCAGCTGGGACTCTTGGTCTGGCTTCATGCGACGGGCCTTCACAGAGAGGAGTGGCACACCGAAGAATGCCAGAGCCAAGCTGGAATAGCATGTTGCCACATGCTCAAGGTTTAGGCTTTGAGGGATGAAGGCTGTGGCAGAGAGAACCATGCTGATGGCTGAGTGGTGTGAACGTGCAGGAGAGGTTCTTCACACTCTGACGTTCTTCACACGAACATTTTACTCAGTTTGAACAACAGATGTTTGAGCTGTTGAAGGTCAGAGGCTATGACCGCCGCAGCGCTGCGTGGGCATTCAATGTCAGGAAAGCACAGGTGAGGTGAGCAGCAGGAGCATCCAGCCTGAAGGGAGTTCTTCCTGAGGTCTGAAATGTCCCGCTGAAATAGACGCCTCTTACCCACAAGGTTTTACTTTTTTAAGATATAGATATGGTTTGTGCTCTCACACACACACACACACACGCAGACCCTGAGGTATTTACTTACAGAGGAATTTTGGGCAGCTGCATGCAGGCCTGTGTGTGTCCGGTGTGCATGCTGGACTCTCAGGTTTCCCATGGTATCCGACCAGCTGAGCAGAAACAGTTTTCCTTGAAGCTCTCACGTCCGTCATTTCAGCTTGTTCCTCTGACCCAGAACGTCGTGGTGTGTTTGGTTCCCTGTGCAGACTGAGGCGCCTCACAGAACCCTTCACTGACTCGCCGGTCCAAACAGCTGCTGCAGGATATGAAAACCAAACGGGATTGAGATGTTTGAATTGGTTTTTGTCACATGATCCTGCTGTTAGTGAAACTGTGAGGTCTGACTGGACAGAGAGAGCACGTCTGTCAGCACACACCTAAACAAATGCCTGTGTTTGTCCTCCCAGGACGCCACCTTGGGTTGCTCTCACTTTGGGACAGTCAGAGGCTCTGTTGGAATGCATCTAGTTTGGTTTGCTTTGACACACGACACTCAGTAGAGAACCGAAGACTAAAGCAGACCAAACCATCTGGAAAAATCTGCTGCTCGTTTGAAGGCGCTTTTGCCCAAAACTAACCTGGAAGAAGGAAAGCTGCTCGTCCTGCTGGACCTCTGACTCTCATGTTTGAAGAAGCGGCTGCAGGTCCTCACGGACCACATCCAGACACTTTTCAGGATCCCTGTTTCTTCAGATTGATTCTGTGGAAAGTTGTTTCTCCTCCAAACACATGGAGCTCCTCCCTTTGGTTCTCCTCCTCTCTTTGGTCTGTGCAAAGTATTCACACTGAAGTAAACTGCACCAGAGTTCATCTGCAAGGAAGCAGAGACCCTTGTCCTCAAGAGGACCAGAGTTCAAGAGAGTTTTGCCACCTTCCAAACTCAGAAGAGCGTCCGGGGGAAACCAGACCTGGATCAGACCAGGTTTAAACCTACCAGAGGACATCCTCACTCTGTCTTCATTTTGATTTTCAGAATAGGAACATGTACTTTAGGTTTTATGTGTGTCCTCAGAAAAAAGTATGTGTTAAGGGTTTGAATCCCTGCCAAAGTCACACTTTACAGGTCAGAGGTCACTTCCTGTATTGCTCTGGACATCCTCCTCCCCTCCTTTCCATTAGCTTCCACACCTCTGTCTCAGTCAATCGTCTGCTGCTCTGGAATTCTGCTTTTCTTTCTGTCCCTCTTTTTTAAAGACAGCTCACAGAGCGTCCGTTTGTGCAGAGATGATCCAATCTGTGGAGAATATCTAAGATTTCACACATCAGCCTTCAACTTCATTCTTACTGCTCTGTGTGTGCATGAATGTGTGTGCATGTGTGTGATGTGTGTGTGATGCGTGTGTGCGTTTCTTGCCGTCTGCTGCAGTGTCCTACTTAAATGTCTCCTCCCTTCATCTGCGTGTGTGTGCTTGCGTTTGAGTGTGTGAAGCTCGTCAGCTCTAATTAAGCCAAGCTTCTTAACGAGCAGAAAGCTAATTAACACACTGAGAGAAATACACACACTCATCCTTCATCTTTCAGTTCTCTTTTTTGTGTTGCTCTTTTTTTCTGTCATTTCCAATTGTTGTTTTTTTACTCTTCCGACTTTTTTTTGTTGTCTTTCCATATTATTCTTTCCATTCCTTTCTTTTACTTTCTTTTCTTTCTTGCATTTCCTTCCCCTCCTCTTCCTCCTCTGTGATGTTTTTCTGGGTCAGATGGGGGAGGGGTTTTGGGTGAGATTTGGGGAATCTTATTTCCGTCGCTCTTCAGTTTTTGAGAGTGGAGCTCTTCATCAGTCAGCGGTGTTTAACATCACACACTCTCTCTTTTCCCATCATCACCCCTTTCCTCTCCAGGGATCATAATCCGGTTAGTCACCTCTGTGTCTGTCTGGAATGGCTTGCAGCAGTCAGACCTTCGGTTGTTTCTGAGATCTCTGTGGTGTAAAAGCACCAAAGATGTAAGCGTTGGACCCACTGTGTGAATCCAGGAGTGTGTGTCTATTGTGAGGAGGAGACTGTCTGTTCAGATTTTTACATAAAGAGAAAAACTAGTATCAACTATTTGAAATCAAGTAGTTATTTTTTTGAATGAAGAAAACTGCTGAACAGAAGCTAACATATTTTTGAGCAGCCATGGTTCAAGAGGCAGTGATTCGCGTTTAAAGAAAAGTACGACAATTTCGTGGAAAATGCTTCTTTTAGTTAGAAATACGTTTTTGTAGAATGTTGTCGTTGTTATGATTTCTGCATTGGAGATGCTATGATGAAAGAGTTGTAAAATCAATACCATAACCCAATATTGTAAGTGGTTGTAACATAGTACAAGAGGATGAGTAGTGAGCGCCTGGACTGGAGTCTGGGCCGTCACCACCTTCTAACACGGAGTTTCCATGACTGGAATGAAAATGGAGTCCATCACAGAGCTGCCCACTGATTTAATTGACAGTTGAAACTCCATGAATGAGTCTGTCATCCATGGTTCCCGGTGAATCTGACCTTTCTTCTTCCATGGCTGCCATGTTACCAGGTTCAGCATTTAAGATGCCTCTGCACCTGTTAGCATAAGACTAACATATTCTATCTGTTTCAGATCCGTGTGGATGGAGTCCCGCCCCCAACCCAGAATGCTTTGCTGTATGAGACAGTGCCAGTGGTGGAGGGGAAGCCAATCTTGAGAGACATGGTGTTCAGTCCAGACCACCAGTACATCTACCTGCTGAGCGACAGACAGGTAAAGCCACTGAACCAGAATGTTTAGAATGCTTGAGCTCTGAAGAAACAGGGGAGGGGCTTAAAGAGAGCTGTGGTCCCTCAGTGGGACCCTCTGAAACTGCACTGTGTTGTGTTTCTGTGTGCAAACTTCGATGATCCAGTAAAATGCTGTGAGCCATTGAAAGGCCCTCACAGCTCCAAACAGCAAACGGTCCGAACTGGTCAGCCGCGCCTCTGACAGGACTGACATGAGTCCTAAACCAGTGTGTGGGCTGGTGGAGCTCAGCTGGATCCCGAACTCACGCTCCTCTCCATCGCCAACACTTTGTCTGCTGTCAGAATCCACAAACTATCCTCAGATGGACGTTTAAAGAAGCTTTCTTCAGTAAAGAAATGCTGTACTGTGGTCACTGGAAGCAGTTTGCAGACTGACTGCCTTCATGGTTGGACTGAGGATCTGTCTGTTCTCATCTTACTTTTTCCAAGATGTTCTTGGTCTCATCATTGGACTTCAACCTGAAGTTCTCCAGCCGTTTCATGGAAGCTGCTGAACAGTAACAGAACAGACTAACCAGCTGTTCTTGAACGCGCTTTCAGCACATGGTGCGTGTTCTTCATGTTTAGAAGAGTTTTTTGTACGAAATGTCAACGTGGGGCCAATCTGGTGGAACTTGCCCCAGACTTTTCCTTTCACAGCTCTGTTCTTATATACTATTTGAAAGATTTGTTGTCGTAGAATTCTGGTACTAATGTCTCCTTCATAATCAATGCTCAAACAGTTGGCCCTTCTTTACAACATCTGTGGCCCTGATTGATCAAAGTTCAATGTGTTCAACCTTCAACATGTGTTTAATGGCCGTGCGTTTGATATGTGGAGCCTGAAAACGGACTAAAAAACCTGCAGAGCTACACATGAACATGAGAGTTTTGTACTTGAGAAAGGAGCGAGTTTAGGTTGACTTTTCATTAAAAGTGGTCGCTGGAATGCACGTTTCTGATCCCGATGTGAATGTACCCTAAGAATGAAACATTTTGGAAAGTGTCTCAGCTTGGCTTTTGATTCTTTACAAAACTTTCCATCCTTCTGGTTCTGCTACACTAAACCTTTGTTATCATTGGTAGCCATAGCAACAGGACGTTTTTCTTCATCAGTAAAACAATCCATCGGACACTAAAAAAGGAAGAAGTGAATCATCTTAAATATTTCTCTTGAAACTGAAACTGATTTTTTTCTTCTATGGTGTAGAATTCATCTGTAATTATAGACAGCTCTCTCATTAAAAGAAAACCGGTTTTGAATAAAACAGCAGAGCTAACATACAGTTCCACAGTGGTCTGTAAGCAGAGAGGAGCAGAGCAGAGCGACGGTTGGGGATTCAAACCCACTGGCTGAGCATTTCTTTCTGATCCACTTGTCTTTCGCTTGTTCTGAAGTTTTAAACTTAAAGCCTCATTAGTTGTCGCATATCTGGGTGTGTGAAATTTGTTCCCTGCGTTTGACCCATCCCCTGAATGTGCTGTCGACACTCAGGAACTATTTGGTGGTTTAACCCCCAACTCACACCTTCCCAGTCTCAGGGCGGACACTCTTCCATTAGGCCACTGTGTTATTTTGTTCCTAAAATATTAGGTCAACACAGGAGGAGAATGTTTGGTGTTTTTGGCGCTAAAGATGTTCACACTGACCACCAGAACTCTCAGAAACTGCAGGGAAGCAGATTTTCAGTTAAGTGAAATGCCTGGGATTTGAACCCTTGAACTGGCCGATGCCTGTTCAGCCCCTCCACACTGGATAGTGGGCTATTTTCAAGCATGTGTTACAGATGGTAAGTGATGTTTGAGGCATTCTGCTGCCGGACAGACGTGTCTGTGCTGACCAAAGCCGGCTCTTTATCGCCGCATCAGGACCGCAGTCATCACCGCAGTCATGACCGCAGTCATGACCGCAGTCATCACCGCAGTCATCCCCGCAGTCATCCCCGCAGTTATCACCGCAGTCATCCCCACAGTCATCACCGCAGTCATCCCCGCAGCCGTCCCCGCAGTCGTCCCCGCAGTCATCACCGCAGTCATCACCGCAGTCATCCCCGCAGTCATCCCCGCAGTCATCCCCGCAGTCATCACAGCAGTCATCACCGCAGTCATCACAGCAGTCATCACCGCAGTCATCACCGTTGATGCTTTAGTGTATAATTTATTTGCAACAACCAGTGGATCGTCCTCTTCCTCAGGAGTAATTTGAGAGTCAGCAGACTGTTGTGAACGCTGGAGCACGTGTTTGAATGAGAAGTGCCGAGTCAGCTGGTCTGTTGGTGAAGGTTGGTTAAAAAAAAAAAAAAAGCGGCGAGGTCTCTTCAGGGAAAAGCAGATAATGAGGTCAGAGAGGAGACAGTCTGTGAGACACAACGAGTGTATTCATGCGTGATCGCATGAATGACACAGTTCTGCCCCTGTTTACTGTCTCCCTGCTGCAAGGACTTGTGGGAAAAGATTGTGTGGGATTTCACCTTCTGTCTGTGGAAGAAGCCCCTTCAGTCTTTAAACAGTCAAACAAGCCGCGGTGGTTCGTGATGCTGCTGCGTTTGACGGCAGCTCAGAGCAGAGGAAGGGGGTGCATAAACAGTGTGGTGGGCTCCTGAAGGTCGCGTTCCGACCACCACAAAGCAGGAGGAGGCGAAACTCTGTGCATCACTGGCGGCACTCATGTCCGACTGACCCACCTGCCAGCAGACGTTAAGAGCATCCCAACAGGAACTTCTCAAGTGTGAAAAAAGCCAATAATGAGCTCATCAATCAATCAGTTTGATTTGCAGCACAGACAGGCTGCAGACTCAGCAGGGCGACTGAAGGGGGTTCTGCTCTCCCTGCACGGAGAACCGTAGAAACGTCAGCTCACTTCAGTGAGAAGGACCTGCAGTCCTAACACTGGCCTGAGTCTGTACACTGCTGGATGACAGCTGCCATGCTCGGAGAGTGCACGTGAGCTGCCATTCAAATCCAATGCAAACATAAAAAGAATGGCTTCAGCTGCACGTCCAGCTTTGGTAAAAGTTTGTTGCAAGAGTTTTGTGTTTGTATTTCCATTTAAACGGCAGTAAAATGCATTCAGAGACAGGAACAGCCTCAGCGGTGGCTGCCGTAGATCAGCTGCATGATTACATTTGTTAATGAGTGACATTAAACTTGATTCCCGTCTGACAGACAGCGTATTCATCTTTACAGGAAATGCTTCACATCTAAAACTGCTCAAATGTGTTGACACTAACGGGCCTGGATCCTGCAGGAGGCTGCTACAGTGGTTGCTGCAGTTGCAACGTTTTTTAAACCAAGCTCACTAGCTGGACGTGTTTGTGTGGTTTCCAGGTGAGCAAGCTGCCGGTGGAGAGCTGTGACCAGTACAGGAACTGCTCCGGCTGTCTGGGGTCCGGAGACCCGCACTGCGGATGGTGTGTCCTCTTCAACAAGTAAGACTCAGCTCGTGTCGCCTCAGCCTGCAGCCGCTGCTGCTCCGTTGTGCTTCACGTTCACATTGAACACAAATGTCCTCTTTCATGTGACTCAGAACGTAAATCATCAGGAAATCGTAAGCTTTTATCAGAGAACAGCCACATGTTCATCCTGTTCTTACTTCTGTGAGTGTAAACGGAACGCAGTCAAACGTCTATTCTCACTGCTGGTTCTTCTGACATTTAATGTGACGAAGGAAATGTGGATGTGCAGCAGCTAATTGAAGTGTGTTTGTGTGATTCCTGTGAGGCATCATTAATGCTTCTATAAATGCTTCTCACACAAACACACTCATCAGGAGGTTTGATGTTCAGCACCCTGGCAGGTGGAGGAAGTTCCTCTTTGGAGTTCCTTCACTTTACTGCCCCTTCAAAGTAAAAGCCCCTGGCTGCTGGTGGATTTCACAACTCAAAGAAAAAAACTCAAAGACAGCGTTTGTTCCTTTGAAGCGTCCAGAAATGTTTCAGCAGGATGTCTTTGTGGGTACATCAGTCTCTCCGCTTCACGTCAGGGATTGATCCAAGAATCTTTCCTCATGACAATCTGAATGCTGAGTTGGGGTGCACTCCAATTGGACGGAAGAAGAGGTCTGAGTGACGGAAATTCACCTTTGTTGGTCTCAAATATAATTTCCTGGGAAAAACAAGACCTTCCTCTGTACGGGGGTGGGGGTATAGGGGGCCTAATCTAACCTGGATTCAGGGTTTTCCATTTGAAACAAAAAACCAAACTCTTCTCACAGAAAAGAGGAACTGTTTCATCTGTCGTCCTCCTCTCGGTTTCTGTCCATCTGCTGTTGATTAGCAGTAAACAGATCATTACTGCAGGCTGCTGCGTCGAGTGCCGAGCTACATATGTCAGAGCTGCTGTTCTCCGCAGACTTGCCTCACCTCCGCCTGTCCGACTCCACCTGCACTGCACCGATAACTGCATCACTCACCGCTCCCCTCTCTTAATTAATTCTGCCATTAATCACGTTCAGAGCAGCCCCACGGAGAAAACAACATGTCATGTCACACAGAAATAAATGTACATGAATCATATCCTGCAGGGAAAAATGCTTTTAAAAGTGTGCAAAAATAATCAGCTTGTCATTCAGACTTCAAAATTAAGGAGAAAATTCAATTACTGAATAAATGTACCAATCAAAAACTATTAACTCAATCAAATATAATTGTTAAACTTAAACCAGTATAATGAACAAATGCAAGCATAAAGAGAAAAGACTATCTCAGTATGCCACAGTCCGTGCAGAAGTCCATGAAAGTCTCAGTTAAAGAGTAAAATAACATCAAATATAACCTTTGATGTCAGCCAGGGCTCCAGATTAAACTCTTGCACTGGTTGCACTGGTGTGCCAAACTTTTTTCTTAGATGCACCGGTGCGCCAAAGTCTAGTACACCTCCCTTTTGCACCACATTGCATTTAACTCAGCAGTTTTACATGCTCACTTTCCTTTTTAACTGCAGTCGGGTTAAGACTTGGTACCTGGTAAACAAAAAGCCTTTTATTTAAAACACAAAAATGACAAATGACATGAAAAAGTTGGTGCTTAAAGACTCACTCCAGTGAAATTTGTGTTTTTGGTGTTTTTAATGTGTTCTTATAGCATTTTTCTCACAATAGAGGACACATAAAAAATGTAAGATAAAAACTGCATTTCTGAGTATTTCTTTATTCGAATGAAAACACAGTTTAAAAAAGCTTAAATTTGTGACAGTAAATGGAATGGGTGGATCCAAGTCTCTCTGCTCCGCCCCATTCTGATGCATCCACTTGTAGACGAACAGATCCATAAACGTCTTTGTTTTCCTCTTCTGAGCTGGAATCTGGATCAGAACTGGACAGCTGGGTAGCTCTGATATTTCTCACCATTTTAGTTGCACTGTAATGTTAGTTTGGGGGTGTGAGGGGCTGTAAGTTAGCGGGAGAGAGTGTAAACAAAGATTTAATGAGATATCTTGTGGGGTTACTTCACACCAACAGTCCTGCTCACCACTCAGAGGTGAATATCTGTTGAAGTCCTGCTGCTCTGCAGAAACTACGTCCTAGAAAACCACGCAGGTTAAAGGCGCTTTGTGTCAAAGTGATGGACAGACATCATCATCCAATCAGTGATGTTTCTTTGCTTCCTTTTGATTTCTGAAACATTTCATTTTTCTTTTTGTCTTGGAATTTATTTGGTTTGTGGAATTTTGATTTCTAAAAGTTGTTGTTTTTGATTATTTGTTTTGTTTATTTAATGTTGTGATCTTTATAATGTTTTGCGTTGATGGATTTGTTAATGTGATTTAACCTTCCGGGCCACCGTAGTTAGCCCTTTAACACCAATAATGTCACAGTGACACCTAAATAAGTGGCTTTTTGACTTGCCGTAATCTTGAGTCGTTCACAGGATCAATCATCTGATTCTGACGTGGAGAAAAGCGGCTTTTCTTTCTGGCTTTACACCGATATTCAACATATTACTAACGTGCAGTGCTGCGGTACAAAGCTGCTGTTCAGTCTCCGCTAATAAACGGGGATTACTCAGACACTACACAACTGCACAGTGCTGCATATCAGCGCAAAGCTCGTCTACTGCACTTCAGAATCCGCTGGAATGCGTTAACGGTTGGAAAGTTACGGAAGATGAAAGAAAGGATTTCAACAGATTGTTTTCATTCGCTCAAACTGTCTCTGAGCGTGCGCACGGACCCAAACTGATAATTCAAAAAAAACAATAATTCTCATTTGGGGTGGGGTTACATCTGCACACACATACAGGAGTGAGACCTTCAGGGTCACAGAGATGATGGTTTTCCCCACAGAAAGGCTGGGAAACCGTGGATTTTTTTTGGCGAACCATTGAAAAATCCAGTCACACTTTAGAGCTCTGTCAGTCATAAAATGAAAACAGTTTAAAGAGTTGTTTGTTTAAATGACCTTTGACATGGAAAGATTTTAATGTTGTTGCTTTCTCAGAAGAAAAATGTGCACATTTTCTGGATGAAGCACAAACTAAAGTGAGTAAAAAACATTAAGTCATAAGAGCTTTATTCAACAAGAATTACATTTGAACATGACGTGTCGTGCAGTAGAGTAACAGATCTGGTACTTGGTTTCATGTTGCTTTAAAACCTAGCTGAGAACAGGAAATCCTCAGCAGGTCTTCCTGTTCATGCGTGACCTTTGACCCTTGCAGGTGCTCCAGAAAGGAGGCGTGCAGCCGGTGGGAGGAGCCTCAGCACTTCAACACGCGCCTGGACCAGTGTGTGCACATCTCAGTCAGCCCGAGCAACATGTCTGTCACGTCCCCACCAACACAGGTAGAGTTCACGTGCACACGCACATGCACACACTCCAGCCCAAAGCTCCACTAAAGCTGCTGATGATCCTGCTGTGTTCAGTTGTCTGTTAAAGTGCAGAATGTCCCGGTGCTTTCGGGGGGCGTTTCCTGCGTGTTCAAGGACCTGACTGAAACTCCTGGAGAGGTGTTGTCCAAAGGTCAGGTGAAGTGCACCTCGCCATCTCTCAGAGACCTTCCGTCAGACTCACTTGCACATGGTGAGAGGCCCCGCCTCCCTTCCGGTTTGGCTTTGATCTCTGTCGGCTCGTGCTGATGCTGACTTTCACATGTTCTTCATCAGAGGAGAAGAGAGTGGTGCAGCTGAGCCTTCGCTCCAAAGAGACCGGACTTCAGTTCATCTCCACCACCATCGTTTACTACAACTGCTCTGTGCTCAGCTCGTGAGTCCGCCCCCACCCCAGCAGTCATTACCTGTGCCAGGCCATGTGCTCCAACCAATCAGCTCTCTCCCTCTTGATCAGGTGTACGTCCTGCGTCAGCAGTTTGTTTCCCTGCCATTGGTGCAAATATCGTCACATCTGCACCAACAACCTGCAGGATTGCTCCTTCCAGGAGGGGCGGGTCAGCAACATGGAGGTACGACAAACACACGCATGCAGGTCGGTTTCTGTCTGAGAGCAGGGGTGCACGCTCGGATGCTACCTCAGCCGTATGGAGGGCGCTTGCATGGAGCTTGTGGTGACTGAACATCACCGTACCTGCTGCAGACTTCAGCAGGTTGGCTATGTGGAATGAAACTTCAGAAGCTGCAACTTTGGCTGCTTAGATGATAGATCATATGTAGAATACTATGATAAATACAAGGAACCTGGAGTTTCGCCTTAAATAAGGAAAACGATGGTTTCCTAAGCCGTGCATCTCCAACTGTGAAGTCTTTTCATCTGGTGAGTAATCCAGGTCCTTATGCCAGCGTTTCTTCTCATGAATCAATCGTGACTTCCTCTAGCTCGTTATTTTAAAGTCTGAGCCATCAAAAAGGACCATCTCCTTCCACACAAACGCTCACATCTCTTTTTAGAAATGGATTTTTTGTTTGGCACAGATTCACACACAAAAAAAATCCCTTTTTCCACATTCAGTCTTTTTTCCTGTTTTTCTAAGCTTCTGTTTTTGAAGACATTGGGACCTAAGATAGAATTATCACAGGATTATCAATGTTCAGGAACCTCAAAAGAGCCACAAAGAGGTGGACGGCACTCAGAGCAGCCCCCGCCTGACTGAATCCTGCCTGATGAGGGTGTTGAGGAAAATTAGCCTGTTGAAATGTTCAACCCGTGATAACCTGAAAGCTGTGTGTTCACAGCGCTCCAGTGTTTATTAGTCTTAAATGTGTTATAACTGCCTATCAGATCATGCATTATTCACGAGTCCTCTCAGCAGTCGTTTCTCTTGCAGTGTATCATTGTCTCCAAACGGCTCGCAGTCATTTCTGTAGGAAGGAGCAGCGATGGAGGTCAGAGCCGCTGCCGCTCTGTCATTACACGCTCGAGTAAACAACAGTAAAGCTCCAGGTCAACAGCCAAGGGCGAAAAGACTCGCGCCTTTAAATCTGTCCTTGCTGATGCGTTCAAGGACTCCGTGACTGATGGGATTTTAGAGTGGGCTGCTGAGGACAGAACTGAGGGACAAGCTGAACTCGGCCGTAAAGGCCTGCATCCTTCTTGATCGAGTTGATGGGAAATTTGAGTCCCTAAATCACCTGGAACGAAAGCCTCACGTGCTAGAGCACTCTTACACTTTAAATTGTGTCACACCATAAGATTTTAGTTCAAAAATAAAAATGCTGAACTGTCAGACGTCTACTCAGATCGCAGTCGTTTATTGGACCATCTAAACTATAAATACAACTTTGCAGGAAATAATATGTCTGGTGTTTGTCCCTGCCCAGCCCAGATCAGGATTAACTCACATCCTGATCTGGACACAAATCACAGAAGTCCTTCCTGGACTTTATGCAGCCGATCCTCCAGTTCGGAGGTTAAAGCCTGAAGGTCTGAACTCTACTTCTCACAACTCTTCCTTTAGTTGGTTGCTATTTTTGGAGCAGCATGTGCTCCTTCTTCACCAGATCTGCTGCAGCAATCACTGCTGTCGCTGCTGATGTTTCGATGCTGAAACATTGAAAACGGGTCTTCTGTAAGACTGTACGGACGACAAACATCAGGAACACATCAGCAGCTGTTACAGTCTGCGGACTCATCTGCAGAAAAACATCCATCCATCCATCCATCCATCCATCCATCCATCCATCCATTTTCTAACTCGCTATATCCCTGTCAAGGTCAAGAGGTTGCTGGAGCCTGTCCCTGTTGGGTGGAGGCAGAAAAGCATCTACAAAATCTGACTTTCATGCATGCTGTCAAGAAAAGTGCAAAACAAAAATTGATTTGTTTTTGAATATTCATCTGCAGATAAAGCTCCTGCAGAAGCTTCAGGTCTCCCCGTCCACGCTCAGCAGTCAGGTTCCTCGACAGGTGAGACCTGACTGCTGAGGACGAGGAGACAGGATCCAGCTGTTTGGATGCTGATGTGATTGCTGCTGAGTGTCACTGCACAACGCTGGTTACAGACTCTGCTTGGCTAATTAGTCGATGGTAGATGAATAGCCACTTAATTGACACCAAAGTGTCCAATCACAGCAATTAATGTTAATTACCAGGCAATTAGGTGGAGAAGAGAGAGGGAGCTGAGAGGGAAAGAGGAGCTGAGAGGGAAAGAGGAGGAGATTTCATTATTTTTTCATTTGACCTTTATTCAGACAGGTTGGAGTCTGTCACAGAGGGAGGGTCTGTTTTTCATCTGTCGGGGAGTTAACGAGGGAAGTCGACAAAGAGAAGCTGCCCTGATGATCGATTCCTCCACAGCTGAGAGATAAAAACACTGTCAGCCGAGAAAGGCGGCAGCAGCAGCCTTTACCTTCATTCATCTTTTCTGTGACAGCGGCAGCTCCACTCATAACTCTTCCCCTCCGTGGAAGCTCTTTTCATGGATCTTTGAGACTGCTGCCGAACAGTTTAATCCTGCAACACTGCAGCAGAAGCTCCTGAAACTGCAGCCCTGGTCAGAGCCATGATGAAAAAACCACTGGTCTTTAGGTTTGTTTAGAACATTTGGAAGACAGGCTGACCTGAACTCTAACAGAAACAACAAATCCAGCAGTTCTCTTTAGTTCCGGTGCAAACACATCTCAACAACATCCAAGAAGAAAAGGAAAACACTGTTTTTGTTACGTTAAGTCAAGAAATGTAAGTGCAAAAAACTGAAGCACATTAAATAAATGAAAACTGGCATGTGTGGAACACATGGACACCACTAAAGAAGTGTCTGCTTTGAGCTGACCTGAACACAAATGTTTGTGTTAGCACAACTGGCCATGTGGTGATCATGTGACTCCACGCAACTGGCCACAGCACGGATCGCTCTACAGCACGGCGACTCAAAAGAAGACATTTAACCTTCAGACGTAACCGATGTTTGAACACGGCAGAGTTGAGTTCAGTAAAGCGTCACATCGGAGCAGCACACACTAAACCCAGCCTGGAGACGGAATTTCACTCTGTAAATACCAAGAACAAGAAATGAGATCACGGAGATAATAGAAAGTTCACTTCACTTGGTAAAAAGTAAACACATAAAACTTCATTGATTAAGTACCAAATACTGCACTCAATAACTATTAGTCCGTGAACTCATTTGCATGCTGCTGGAATTTAAATAAAGGGCAGTTGCCCTGGATACGCAGTTTTAAGCTACTGGTTCCTTATTTCTTTAAAAACAAGATAAAAAAACAGAAATCAGAAGATCTCTGCTTTCAGGGAGAAATGTATACCGGTATGTGCTCATCTGAGTTCTCATGGTTGGATAAAGCCTTAGTTCCATGCAGCCGTACGGTGCTGTGGGTTTCTGGGTTCTCCGGGAGGCAGGCGTGTCATGCACTTCCCTGAGGCTTTCCAGGCAGCCTCCTGGAAATGGAGAGGATCCTTTCATAAGTGATTTGTAAAGTATGAGTAAGGTTACGTTACAGGTGCTAATGTCTTACGAGTGATGTCGTACGGTGCCCTTTACCCAGCATTCCAGTTGTTAGTGAGAGGGAAGAACCGGCTTCTTCTAATGCTGCACGCTGCACGGGGTGTGCAGGCGAAACGTCCGTGCCTTTAAGATGTCCACACAAACTACTGTCTGATTGTCTAATTTCACATTATCACCTTATGGGCTCACCAGGTTTTTCTACGATCTTAGAATTTCCCCCGAACAGCCTGCATGCTCTGCACAGGTTTGCCCGTTTCCACCCGCAGACAGACCGGATCCGTAAGCGCTCGGGCAGTTGGGGCTGGACTGTTGCTATTGGATAAAGGAAGTCAGATGATCGTGCCCACACTCCACTTGAAATAAAACTCAACAGAATGATTGAATATTTGTTGTTGTGCATGTAAACAGGATCATTGGCAGCTGGTTTGAATGTTGTTCAGAAAAGGTTCTTTTGTTCTGGATTGTTTATTTGAATCCTGGTCAGAAAACACTGTGCACGTTAGCGCACGAGGGCAGCTAACAAGCTGTTGAGAAATGGCAAACTGATGCTGGTGCCTGTCTTGTAAAAGGGACTGAATGTGTTGGTTTGACAGAGCTGCAGAATCCGCTCCATAAAGGCGAAGACGTTGCTGCTGCTCCAGAGTTCTGGACCTGGTTCAACTCCAGAACCAGAGCTTGAATAAATCCAACAAGTAAAAAAATATGAGACGTTTGTTTCTAGAAACAATCAGTACAATTCTTCCAATCATTTTCTATTTGCACTGTTTCCTGTTTGGGGTTGGTGCCGGGAAGGGAACGTGTTGAACACGTTTAAACTGTTACCATGACAACAGGGATCCTCCATGCCTGACAGGCAGCTCACTGAAAGGTCAGAGTTACTGTTAAGGAAAATCCAGGAGAAGCATGAGGACATGTTGGAATGGGGGCGTGAGGTCATGTGACCCCCCCCCCCCCCCCCCCCCCCCCCCCCCCACACACACACACACACACACACTGAAAGAGGGACACAGACGAGTGTGCAGAAATGAATGTGATGGGTTAGATAAATATGGAGTCTGTGCTGAGGGACTCAGCCACACTCTTGCCTTTATACTAAACACACACATGCACACCCACCCTCACGTGCACACACCCCACAGTCTATGATGAGGTCTGCTGTGCTTTGGTCCGCGTCCTGTGGAGCTAATGGCCTCCAATCAGTCATAATGCAATTAATTACTGTTGTGATGCTCCTTAATGAAGGTTTCCCCCACCAAGGCGCAGTCGGAGCCTGTGAGGGAGATGGGGGGTGTTCTCTAACAAGTGTCCGGTTAAGTGAAAATACATTTTTAATCAGAGCGTGCTTCTGGGTCAGGACTAGAAATGTGGATGATTTCTTGAAGCTTTGATCCTCCTGGAAAATGATTGATCAAAGCCCTTTAGGCTTAAAGCAGACTCAGAGGAAGAAGAGTCTGGGCAGAAGCTGGGACTTCTTCTCTATCGGCATCATCGCAGCAGAACAACGCCTGCTTATGACAACAAACTCAAACTTCAAAACAGGCGCTTGAGCAAAAGTCTTCTTACCTTGTAGTTGTGTTTCTTCAGGGTCACATGGTCTTCATCCTGGTGCCCCTCCCTCTCTGTGATTGCAGGGTTGTCCTCAAATCCTCCCCAACACTGACATCCTGGTCCCAGCCGGGATGGTGCGTCCCATCACTCTGCGGGCTCGTAACCTTCCCCAGCCACAGTCGGGTCAGAAGAACTACGAGTGTGTGTTCAGCATCCAGGGCAAAGTGCAGCGCATCCCCGCCGTACGCTTCAACTCCTCCTGCATCCAGTGCCAGAACACCTCGGTGAGACTTTCTACCCAGCATGCTCCAAAAGTTCCAAAAGTGCAACGATGATGACCGTAATCCACTGAGCACAATAGCTCTGGGGGTTATGTTATCCTGTCTGTTCTTTGCTCTGAGGCTGTTGACTTTTGTGATGTGACTTCCTGAAGGTGACAGCGAGGTGTTTGATGTGAGGAGATGCATTCACAGCTGTGACTGATACACACACACACACACACACACACACACACACACACACTGTTTATTCATCCATTTTCCTTGATATGAAAACAGTTAGATGCCTCGTTGGTCTGATATTGATCCTCCTGCTGTGCTGGAGACACTAGAGAGCAGCTCCAGCAGCCTCTACCACTCCCCTTTGACAAAACCATACAAGCCTCAGGTCCCTCACCAAGAGCCATCAATAACACCAGGAATGGCCACTGTTTTAAACAAGAGTCCCTCTCAGGTCTGAGAAGGCAAACAACAAAGAAACGACTCTCCACATACACAGAAGATTGGTCAGAAAAACAACTGCTCAGCACGCCGTGGTCATGTGGAAAATCCTTCTGCATTGTCTAAATCCGGATCCTGGATCCTCTGCATCTGAGCCATATGAAGAGAGAATGTCAGTGATGCTTTCTCACTTTCCTGTACTCATGGTTGAAACTGAAAGCAGAATGTTTGCACTCGCATACTTTTGCAGTTGGGCCTTTAAGAGGAATCTCATTGAGAATGTTGTCATACCCTTGACCCTGACTGGATCCTCGCTGCTCGTGTAGACGTGTGTAAACTGCACAGAGCTGATGCAGATGGATTATTGTCCTTTGCTTGGATGACACTCTCCATTTTCAGTCCTGCATAACAACAACAAACACGCACATGCAAACACAGACACACACCAACACACACACTCCAAATGTTGACCGTCTGCTCACGCTCATTTCCTGTCCTTCATCTGTCTTCCTGTCGTTTGACGCTGCCCTGAGGAAAGCTCGCACACAAACAAACACATGCACGGACGCACTGCTGCTACAGCAGCCACACACACACACACACACACGTGCAGATGGCTGCTGTCCGTCTGTATGTAATTAAGTTTGCATTCCCAGTGGAAATCGCCCATTTAGTAAAAGAAGCACACTCACAAGCGCTCAGAGAATTGTCTTTATGAGGTTTTACCTTTACAGAGAAAGCTCCCGCAGGAAAAATTCATTTAAGTAAGTTGTTTATGAAACTTTGTAGAGGTTGTTTCTGTGAAACGTTCTGATTGTGGACAAACTGTTTTTAGGACTCCCCGATTGTCTTTGCTAAACAGAAGTTTAACTTTGTCCTCAAATCTGTGGGTTTCTGGCAGCAGCAGCAGAAATTATGGGCCAAAAATCAAATTTTCTGTGCTTTGTTTTGTGTGAGAACTTAGACTTGAAATAAATGTTGAAATAGACTAGACTTACCTTTTCATAAGTCATTCTCTAATAGTGGAGGTACAAACAAAACCACACAAAGATTTTCATTCAAAGCTCTAGGAGTCCAAAGTGACTTGACAAAAGGCCAAAACTGGATCTGTTACTGATGGAATGATCTTGATTGTTCCTCCAGCATCATAAAAACACATGTTTTTGAGCAGACAGACTGAGGATGCTCATCTTTGGAAAACATGCAAACATGATGGCTGGCTGTCGTCTGTCTGTTTGACTCGAGCTTGATGCACAATCAAGAGATGAGCTGGAGTTTGATGGATTAAAGGCTGATGTGGACTGATGCTCGATGGTAAACGAGCCAGTGTCCCAGCTCCCCTTTATTTAGAAGCACACTTTCTCATCACTCTCCATCTTCATCTGCAGCTGCTCCTCAGGGAATTCTGCTAGTTCCCAGATTTATTGGAACCTCTCCACTGTCTGTCCTGGTTCATATGTTGCTCATATTGTTGCTCGTATGCGTCAGAGCATCACCTCTGACGCTGTGGTGGTCACTATAAACAACGCAGCTTCAGAGCTGCATTCATTAAAGTTCATCATGAAGCTGGTGTCCTCTGTGTGCAGAAGAGCAGCCAAAGGCAGCTTCATCCTGTTTGCTTCAGCAGCTTCCCGGAATTGGCTGAAGCTGAAACTCGGCTCTGAGGTTGTTGTGGCACCAAGACTTTTTCGTTTGACGTTAGGCTCTTTTTCCTCTAGAATCTGCTCCTCACTATTGTTTAACTGAAGTAAGTTAGACTGGATCCAGCAGATCAGCAGCAGCAGTCTGATGGAGGTGGTTTAGTGAATGTTGTCTGCATTACTGTGATATGACATGGATTTCAGAATGAGGGGGGTCTTCTCACAAATGCATGTTAACGCTCTTGAAGAAACAGGTCAAATAAAGTGCTGCTGTAGTTGCCAGACGTCTGTGACCACACGCTGACTGGATAGGGGTTTCCACGGTAACAGCAGAACTACACACAAAAGTCCAGCAGAGCCCACCAACGCAGGAACATTCAAACCCAACAGGTGGGATGCAGGAAACAGACAGGAAGAGTGAGAAGAAAAAAGCCAAGGATGAAAAAAGAGTGGGAGTTTGAATCAAACTGAGCTTTATTGTCCCAGCAGGAAAAGTATTTCCCAGCGAATTACTCCAAATAACAAGCCAAGTGACACAAAACATACATCACACAATTACACAGGAGCACTCAGCAGGGCCCTTAAAGCCAATGAAGTCAAGTGAGGGCCTTTAGAAAAGCACAGAGACGCAGCAGGTCCATGAAGCAGGGCTTTCTGAAGTCACACATTCAGACCTGCAGCAGGAAGCTTTTT
The DNA here is from genome assembly GCA_014656515.1 of Oryzias celebensis. Lineage (NCBI taxonomy): Eukaryota > Metazoa > Chordata > Actinopteri > Beloniformes > Adrianichthyidae > Oryzias > Oryzias celebensis. Next base: position 27,835,420 of record BNCR01000007.1, on the reverse strand, counting down.
CAAAGCTTTTAAAGCCTCGGCAGAGCCTAAGGGCTCTTACTCCCACCGCTCCTCCAAAACCCGATCATGTCTCCAGGAATCATCACATACTAGCAAGACTTCTCTTTTTTATCATTTCAGATTTTTATTCATTATTTGTATAACATGGTAGCATACAGCCCATTGATCTGATGACTTAGTGTTAAGTAGGACTGGGCGATAGTGAATTTTTGTAAATCACGATATTGTTTTTTTTTCTATATCAGACGATAACGATATTTATCATGATATAAACTAAACTACTATATCTGTCAAATGTCAAATGCTCTGTGGTTTATTAGACAAATGTGTTATCATCAACAGGTTGTTTAGACATAAATATTTCCTTCTTATACTTTAAATATAACAGATGCACTGAAGGAACATGAGGAAACAGTTTTCCCCCAGAAAACTAATTACTACAATCTAAACTGAAAATTAAAGCAAAAGCTTCAAGTTTCTAAAGAGAACATCAATAAAACAGAACACTAAACTTCTTGATCAGTTCCATTTAAAAAAAACAAATCATTCATTCTACAAATAAATTCTAAGGTTTTCAAGTTTTACAGAACAAACATCAAATTAATCAAATCAAATCACTAAAATACTGAAATTTTATTTTTAGACACTGGACAAGTTGGTTGGTTGACTATAAAAAGTAATATATTTTATCGGCCAACTTCTAACACTAATTTACACAGAAATACTTTAGGCTTTTTACGTTTTTGAAAATCTTCAGATTTTTCTTTTCTTTTAGGAAAAAGAATAACCATCAAAGTAATTTATAGATGATATGAACACGTCTTTACTGTCATCTAACTGTAAACTCAAATTCAAACATGCTGAGAAAACGAGAGATTTTCTAATTCTACCTCCAGGTGATCACATTTTATTACAAATCAGAACAAAAAAAGTCTGAAAACAGTAAAATGTTTGGGTTTATATATCATGATTGACATTAAAGCTGCATGTTTAAGGGGGATTGAGCACAACATCTGACAGGTCAGAGTTTTCAATCTACCACAGACTCTGTTATGCTACACAGATTCTGCTTAAAAAAGTGGATTCAATTCTGTTATTATTTAGAAAATACAGTTTTTATGAATGTCCTATAAATTCATCTTGTTGTTTTTATCCGCTGCGTCTTAAAGTTCGGTCCATGAAAATACTGTCCGACTTTCAACCGGTCTGTGATCACACAGGACACAGAACAGCTAGTTAGCAACTTAGCTCGTCTGTTTGATACCTCCTGCTGTGAAATCTTTGATTCAGTTTGATTTTTCACTGTAACACGTGCACACCAGCATGTATGTAAAAAACATAAAGTCAGTCATAAAACCTAAACAATAGCTGGTTGCTAAACTAAACAGATAAAGCTAAACTGCCTTAGACCCTCGTTCTTAGTGAGGAAAAACCCTATCTTTAGGAAAGAAATAAGAAACCTCAGGGATGTCCACATGAAGGCGGGATCCTCTCTCAGGACGGACAGGTGATGTGCTAGAAATGGGAAAGAAGAATCAGCTTCTCTAACTCCACATCCACATGAGCTTTAGGCTGAGGGTCAAGACCCTCAGGAGTGAGGGTCACAGTTGAAACACTGAATCTGAAGGAAAACCCAGTGTGAGACTGGGCCAACTTCTGAAGTGATGCAAAACCTGCATCCTCTGAAGATGAACTTCCATGATCTGTAGGTGTCAGAAGAACTTCTGAGAACACAAAGCAGCTTCAGGTTTACAATATTTGCCTGTGCGCGTCTCCTGGTTGGAACTGGTGCCAGAAAATTATTTTGGTGGAAAGGGATAAGAGAGAGGGCAATCGTATGAGTAGCGCTGAGTCAGAGTTCCTGAATGCTGATTCGTCAGCCAGATGACAAAGAAAGTGGTAAAGAGAAGAAGAATCTGTCGTCATTCAGCCCAGCCGTGCTGCCAGTTTGGGTTTTAATGGTGGAGTTACTGTTTGCAGAGTTTTTCAGCAGGATTTTGTTCCCTCTTAAATCCTGGCTTTGTGTGAGCGTGCACATGAGCGTGCATGTGTTTGAATGAGTTATGATGCTGCCCTGTTGGGCTCAGATGGCTGCTTTTAATGGAAAATCAGCGCATTAGACATGCAGCTCTCTGCAGACCGGTGCTGCCGTATCACATTTTTCACTGTAACACGTGCACGTTTGCACTGACTTCTGTTCATTTAAACGGCCTAACCTGGAGTGTGAGCGTTCCCAGTGAATCCCTCTAACCTGTTTTCATGGATGTCTCTGTTTTGGTCGATGCTCCGCAGAGGCATGGAAACATAGAGATGCTAAACTGTGGCTTAGAATACACACTTGCAGCAGGACTGCCTCAGCAACTAGATCAATACCACAAGTGCAGGGGTGGACATAATGTGTGCAGCATGTTTATAAAAATTCAACCATGAATGCTCCAGCCACAGTTACTTCTTAGCTGACTGGCTTTAAAAATGAAGTCCATGCAGATCTGGAGCCTGTTTTATGCACTGCAGCATCTTCAGCATCTGCAGCACAACAGTGGAGCAATTCCTTTTCTCAACCCTTAAGTCTTAACTACAGTTCAGGTGAGCTTTTACACCTGCCAGGCAAAGCTGAGGGAACAAACTTTCCTCAACCTTATTACTGCTGGTTGTTATTACGTAGCACAAGCAGCACTAGTGCTAACCATAATCAGAATCACGGCTTAACTACAGCTGGCTCAGTTGGCTGCATGCAGGACTGGTGCATGGCAAACCATTTCTCAGGGGATGCGATGAGCTTACCCCAGTGTGGGTCCTCAGGAAAGACGCTTTACACTACTGCCTCACTATGTAGCCACAAGGGGGTTCAAGCCTTGATCTGCCTGTGCTGGTCCCCAGCCCAGATAAAATACAGGGTTGTGTCAGAATGGGCATCTGGTGTAAAACTCTCTGCCAAACTAAAAAATGTGCGACTCAGTGGAAACCGATTCTCTGTGGTGACTCCTGAAGGATGCGCTGGAAGGTGACCAACATGGCTTAACTGCAGCCATCTCCTGTCCCGGCCTGGACAGACTCCTGCTGTCTGCCACCATTCCTCACAACCGAGAGAAAAGATCTCTGCAAAGCAACTGTTAACTTAAACTGTTAGTCACCTGTGACCCGTTAGTGCCGGAATTCTCCGTCAATTTCACTGGTGCCTTCCTTTGCAGGAGGGATACAGCAGCACTTCATAATTAATATGTGTGTGAATCTGCTGTAAGTAATGAAATGAGCAGCTAAGCAAAGTCATTAAAAAACATTGATTTTCAATCTTTTACAAAAACTTTCAGCTTTCTCTGAGTGGTTGATCATTTGTGTATGTGTGCTTTTGTAGCAGGTGTGTGTTTTTGTGTGTTTGTTACCTCTCTGACACATTCAGGACACTGCTTCTGTGTCTACAGCGGGTTTGAAGAAGATATGCTTCGTCTGTCTCTCTCTTTCTCTCTCTCTCACACACACACACACACACACACACACACACTGATTTGTGTAGCATTTTCCTGTGGTAAAGTAACACTCTTGACTGGTACAGATCTGCAGGTAGAGCCGCCCTCCATCAGTCCATTATCATGTTTCTCTGAGGGAGTTTTTGGTAGTTACCATGGTGAATGCTGCCTCCATGACAACACTGCTCTGCTGTGAGTGCGTGTGCACATGTGCGCGTGTGTGTGTTCTTTAAGCTATTACGAGCTGATTCCACTCACTTGTCCATGTACTTTCATCTCAGAGGTGACGCAGAAACTGTTTTTGGTTTCATTCAGGATTTTTCTTGATGAAAGTTCCAGCTTTTCTGAGTTAAATCATTAGTTATGTTAAAAATGTTATCAAGCAACAAATGTTGGTTAAAAATGAGTAAAGTCAAATAAATTGATTTGACAATAAAATGCACAATAATGAGTCAAATGAAGTCGTGGTCTTGTGGCGTGACATGTCCCGGTGTGTGTCTGCAGTACTGGTACGAAGGTGACGAATCCGGCGATCTGCCTGTGGATTTCTCAATAGTGTGGGATGGAGATTTCCTCATCGACAAGCCTTCCTTCATGAAAGGTAAACATTCAGCCATCTTTGTTTGACCACAGAGTCAGTGAGCAGAATCATGAAAGCCAGGAATAGACAACTCCAGGCCTCGAGGGCCGCAGATATCCAAGCCCTACTCGTGACTGCTTACCTGCTTCAGGTGTGTCCAGCCAATTAGAACATGGCAGAGCGTCGTATGTTCTAAAACATGCAGGAATGTGGCCCTCGAGGCCTGGAGTTGCCCATCCCTGGTGTAAGCTGTCATGCTGTGTTCTTGTGTGCGTCACTGAGTGTGTCTCTGGTTGTGTTTGTGGCGTCCCTCAGCGCTCCTGTATAAATGTGAAGCCCAGCGCTCCAGCTGCGGTCAGTGCCTTAAAGCCCCCACTGCCTTTGAGTGCGGGTGGTGCACCGAGAGCAGGAAGTGTCTTCTGCGGCAACATTGTCCCTCCCCAGAGCAGAACTGGATGCACCATGGCCGGCACAACCTGCGCTGCAGCCATCCGCGCATCACAAGGGTACGGCGTCAAACCTCCAACCACAGCCTGTGCTTGTTTCAGAGGACTTAAGTTGAAGTAACTGTTATTAGTTAGCCGTTAAAGACTCCTGCTGAAGCTTTTATTCTGTCAATGTCATTCTCTTCAAAATGATGAAACACTGAGCAATGAGGAGCAGCAAATCAGTGATAACTAACAACTCCGTTCCTGCAGATCGATCCTCTGACGGGACCGCGTGAGGGAGGGACAAGGGTTACGATTGAGGGGGAAAACCTGGGTCTGCAGGTGAAAGAGATCGCTCAAGTGCAGGTGGCTGGAGTCCGCTGCAACCCTGTGCCTTTGCAGTACATCAGCGCAGAGAGGTGTGTGCACGTGAAGGCCCTTTCCTGGCTCCACGGTGGAGGCCTGGTCTGACTCTGCCCCTCTGCATCTGCAGGATCGTGTGTGACATGGCCGAGGCCCTCCTCCCACACTCCCTGGGCGGTCCTGTGGAGGTCTGCATTGGCGTCTGCAGCGCTGAGTATCGAACCGTCTCCACTCAGATCTACTCCTTCGTGGTGAGTCCTTCAGACCTCAGCTGCTCTCTTTCTGCCGGTGATGGTTAATGAAAACCACAGACACCCGAAGAGGGTGGAGTCATCCGAAAAAAGAATCTGATGACTAAACGCGAAACTGTTAAAGTTGCTAAACCTTCTGAAGACAAAGACGCAGACTGACAGAGGCTGACACAAATGTCCTGCTGGAATCAGAGCAGTTTGTGGACTTACATCTGTCTCTGAAGCTGCAGCAGAAACGTAGATAAAGTCCGGCTGTGGTTCAGACCTGTTCCTTCAGCTCCAGCAGAGCGCAGCAGTATGTCATGGTGGTTTAGCACCACAAGGCAGTGGTGCAGCAGTAGAGCAGTCAACCTCTGATCACAGGTTCGATTCCCGTTTTGCTCGCCCATGTGTCGAAGTGACCTTGGGTAAGACACTGAACCCCACATTGCCTCTGGTGGAAGGTTGGTGCCAGTGTTCAGCAGCAGAACTGCCATCAATGTGTGACTGTGACTGTAAAGCGCTTTGGGCCTTCAAGGAAGATAGAAAAGTGCTGCACAAGTTTACGCCATTTACCAATACTTAACAACTCCCAAATCCCAACAATTACTTATTAAAACACACAGAAACACAAATGAAATCCAATTGAATGAAAAAAAAGTGTGAAGCTTACAAATACCAAAAACATGCAGACAAAATACTTCAATGTAGGGGTGTGACGATGAAAGGATTTCTGTTCCTACAATCCAACCAGAGCAATCTGTCTGAAGCTAGTTAATGCAATCAAACTGCCTTACATGAAGGTACCATAAGCTGCAAGGAGGAAGGGTTTGTTGAAAACATCCGTCAGGGGCCACAAGAATGTAAGAGATATGTCGTGTTCAAGGATGTTAGAGCATTCCTGCAAATATTGCTGTTGAGTAAATGAGTTTCTTTCCTTTTCTGTCTGTTTGCCGCAGAGCCCCAGCTTCAACCGCGTTCGACCGGCTATAGGGCCCGTTTCTGGGGGAACCAGGTTGACTGTCTTCGGTCGGCACCTGGACGCTGGCAGCTCAGTCATCGTCTCCATCAACAAGGAGGAGTGCCTGTTTGTCAAGTCAGTTTCCTTCACTGCACGTTGTATGGAACACATCTCTGATCAGAGGCTGAACACTCTTGACCCCCCTCTGTCAGGAGGACCAATCGAGAAATAGTCTGCATTACTCCCGCCTCTGTGTCTGGCACTGGCCCCGCCCCCATCCGTCTGATGATTGACAGGGCTGAGGTGACAAGCTCGGAGGTGAAGTACACGTACACCGAGGACCCGACAATAACCAGCGTTGAACCAAACTGGACCATCTTAAAGTAAGTCATGGCGCCAGAGAATCCGTGAGAGGATGTGATCAGAATTCTGGATCTAAAAGCTGTGCGTTTGCAGCGGCAGCACCATGATAACAGTGATGGGGACCAACCTGTACACCATCCAGGAGCCCAAAGTCAGAGCCAAATATGGAGGCCTGGAAACTACAAACGTAAGCTGGAACTCCAGATGAGGTTGTTCACGTCTGCTGTCACACCTGATGCTGAACCTGGTTGGTTCACATCATCCTCTGTGTGTTGAGTGAAAACAGGAAATGACCGTGCTGATGTCCACACCTGAGGTTACAAACACGCCAGAAAAGCTCTCATCTTTATTCAGAATCAGATTCGAAAGGCTGTTGCAGCTTACTGTAGAGGTCAGAGGTCACGGCTCTACACTCTCATACAAACCAAGCCTCCATCTGTCTCTGCAGTACTGTACATTGGTCAATGACAGCGCAATGACATGCTTGGCTCCTGGGCTTGTCTACAACAAACTAGAGCCACCAGAGGGGGCGCTGCAGCCTGATGAGTTTGGCTTCATCTTTGATCAGGTAACACTGACTCCCAGTGTAACTCATGTATCCGCTCAACCAGTCGTTCAACCTTTTGGTGATGATGTGCAGGTCTCCTCTGTGCTGGTGCTGAACTCCACACCCTTCACACATTATCCAAACCCCACCTTTGATCCTCTCGGGAACTCTGGGGTCCTGGAGGTGACGCCGGGCTCTCCCATCATCATCAAGGTGCGAGTTGATGCTAACTGCGTTGGATGCATGTTTTCTGGATGCATGGTGGCTGAGTTTGAGCTCGTTTTCAGGGCAAAAACTTGATCCCGGGGAACAACCGTCTGAACTACACCGTCCTGATCGGAGAGTCTCCCTGCCTGCTGACTGTTTCAGAGAACCAGCTGCTCTGCGATTCACCAGAACTCACTGGAGAACAGCGAGTCCTGGTGAGCAATCTTCATTTTTAATGTCATGCAAAGCTCGCTTCACGAACACAGACATGGAGGTCCAACCAGGCACCTCCTTCTGAAGCTATGTTTGAGGTCCGGAAAGTCCTGACGCATCTTTGACTTTAATCCATCGTTTAACATCACGCACAGAACTTCTTCTCTTAAAACTCTACGATAAAGTCTCCCCTGAATGTCTCTTAATATTTTGGAAATTTTCGCTGACGCAGCATTAAGGGACAGGAACCTGTCCGTTGTGTGGTTTTGATCAAAGGGAAACATATTAGTGTTGTTCTAACACCTTGATTTACTGCATTTGTAATTTTAGATCGGATTTGATCCAATCTGACATGGGCTGTGAGATCCATCTTTCCCCTGAAGCATTAGCTAATGCACTTTATCCAGCTGCCACACTGACCCTTACCAAAGAGCCCAGCAGAAATGAAGCTTTCAAAAGACCCTCTCTTTGGATGTGAAGGGACTGAGTTTGATTTACTGCTGCAGTGTTTACACGGACACCAGTGTTCAGCTCATAACTCACTTTTGAGAGGAGGAAAAGGAGGAGGAGGTCTCTGGAAAGGTGAAAGTCATTAAGTGCTACTGCAAGGAGTCACGGGTTATTGACCTGATTTCACAGATTACAGGCTGACACAGACGCACAAACTCAAGATTGCACTTGGAGATTCTCACTTCTTTCTAATCAGAGGACACAACTAAACCCTAGATCAACCAAATGAAACTGTTTTAGGCCCATTCTTTACTAATCCTGCAGTTTTCAAGCACAGTTCACAAAATAAAAGACCACAGGAATCTAACAGGGGTCCAGTTCGAACTCTTCAGATCGAGAGATTCTGGGGCCAAAAGCAGACCAGCGCCTCCTGCAGACAGAACTCTGACACAGCCACACATGTCGGACTCTAAAGCCTGAGGCTGTAACAATCAAGCTTTTTGAATGCATGAAGTCAATTCCAGTCTCGTATTGGAACCAGTCGCACTTCCATAATAATCAAAGCAGTCTTACACTTACTGGATCCTCTTCTAGCATTGGGGTGCAGCACATCTAAAAATGGACTCAGTCTGTGGACCAGCAACCACAGAAACGGCCGCTAAGGTCACCGTAATCGCCGTACAGAAAGTTATTACATGCCCGCTTTACGCCTTGCAGATCCTGGTTGGCGGTCTGGAGTACTCTCCAGGGATGCTCCATATTTACTCCAATAGTGTCCTGACACTTCCCGCCATCATCGGGATTGGCGCCGGTGGAGGGGTGCTGCTCATTGCCATCATTGCTGTGCTGATCGCTTACAAGAGGAAGACCCGGGACGCCGACCGCACACTGAAACGCCTCCAGCTGCAGATGGATAACCTCGAGAGCCGGGTAGCGCTGGAGTGCAAGGAAGGTGTGTGCCCCCCCCTCTTCATTGCCACAACAGTGTTCTTTCTGTGTGTGAAAATGTTTCCACCCCCCCACCCCACAGCATTTGCAGAGCTGCAGACGGACATCCAGGAGCTGACCAACGATATGGACGGAGTGAAGATTCCCTTCTTGGAATATCGGACCTACACCATGAGAGTCATGTTCCCTGGAATCGAAGAGCATCCTGTCCTCAAAGAGCTGGACGTATGGACATCCGTGCACAACATAACACAACACACACTTGCATGTCGATTTTCACAGATGCACTAATATCAACGTGAAAAGAGGTTGAGACTCAATGGGTGTTCCTGCCGTCTCTTCCTCACTCACTGCCCTTTTCTCTGCAAACTATAAGAGACTGTTGGAGTTTGGTTCATGACAAAACCTGTGGACACAACCACTGAGTGTATACAGAGAACTGGATGGAGTGACCCTCTCTCCTGGCGTTCTAAACAGGAAGTACGTGCTGGCTCCAAAAAGTCAAAATCCCATAGACTTCTGTAGAGAAATAAACAGTCTTTCTATTGGTCACAATAAGCATTCTTACTCTAATACCTTTTTAACATGTTCTTGATAATCCTCATTTTTTTCTTTATTAAAAGTTATGAACTCACCAATCAGATGCCTCAATAAAAGAGGATGATCTCACATCAAAAAATGAAGGGTTTGATTGACAGATTCTCCGAAGTCCTCTTTCAAGTGGTAGGGGTGTGGCCTTCCAACAAGCTCCCTTCTGATTGGTGAGAGTGGTTCCAAAGAAACGTAGAATCAGACCAACTCGGACCAATCACTGCTTACTGACAATTTCTGGTTCCGTATCGCAAAAACATGTGGTGACTGAATTGACTTCCTGTCATTGGAGTAAAGAATTTTCTATGGATGTCGTCAAACTCACTCAGTCCAGTTCTCATATACAGTCAGTGTGAGCACCTGATTCTGGTCCAGTTTACTCTGCTGTGTGAGGACTTTGATCACCTTCACTGACAAGCTGGTGTCTATGCTCAGTCTCCAGCCAATGTGGAGAAAGCCCTGCGCCTCTTCAGCCAGTTGCTGAACAACAAGATGTTCCTGCTCACCTTCATCCACACGCTGGAGGCCCAGAGGTCCTTTTCCATGAGGGACCGCGGGAACGTGGCCTCGCTGCTCATGGCTGCCCTGCAGGTGCTCATCACAACAACGTGACATGAATAATAGAGTTAAAATGATTATTTCCTGTTTTTTATTTGAAATGCTGCAAAAAAGTAACAACAATTTGGTTTTTGTTTGATTCTAACTGACCCGTTTATATTTCATGTTATGCTTGTAAATTAAGATTAAAGGTGTATACTACAGTGACCCTAAAGTGCAAATCACGTTAACAAGTCACTCGACGCAAAAGCATTTTAAAAATCACAATGACAATTAAAAAAGAGAAACAAATATTTAAAAAAAAAACAAAAAAACATCTGGGAAAACAAAAGTAACTTCCAGAAAACAAAAGGAAGACGATGAGAAACCAGCAAAGGTCGGTACACCACTGACTGGATGATGACGTTTGTCCGTCATTTTAACCAAAAGTTATTTGACATGAAGCAACACTGGATATCCTCATCCAATCAGTCATGTCCCACGGCTCCTTCCTTTTCCTGTAGCTGTCTACCTTTTTATTGTTGCTGTGATTTTTCAAAGGTTTTTTTTTTTCCTGTCGAGTGATTTGCTCCTCAGGGTAAAGCAAATACCCCACATTTCCACAGTCAAAGCCAACCCTGAAGTACCCAAGTTAACACTTCTTCAAAAGACGTCTGGATGTGGTTTCAGAATGGAGCATGTTCCCACAGACCAACTCTGATGAACTGCGTCATTAAATCTTTCATTTCAAAACAAGACAGTACAGTCTTGAAGGAACGCCAGGGCAGCAGGTGTTTCCTCATGGCGGTTTGCTTCATGGCTGCGTCTCTGCAGGGTCGAATGGAGTACGCCACCGTGGTGCTGAAGCAGCTGCTGGCCGATCTGATCGAGAAGAACCTGGAGAACAGAAATCACCCCAAACTGCTGCTGAGGAGGTGGGTTTGTCTCTTAAACACTCGTTCTCTCTCGTTCTCATCAAGCTGGTCGTTAATGTTGAAGCTTCTTCACATGTTAACTGAGCAGTAATGCAGCTAGCTGCAGAAGCTTCTCTGCACACCCACCCCATCATGTCCTCTCCTTCCTCTGGTCCCGCCTTCCATCACCCATCCTCAGCACCTGAGCCACAATTCAAACATTCACCTCTGACCTTTGACCTGTGTGATTGTGTGTGTGTGTGTGTGTCTAGGACTGAGTCTGTTGCTGAGAAGATGCTGACCAACTGGTTCACCTTCCTGCTGCACCGATTCCTCAAGGTATTCCCTTCATTCCTCCGCTCCTCTCTCCTTTCCTTATCGTCACTCCTCTCCAGCATAACTGTGACCAATCAGATTAGAGCCTCAGTTAATTTATTCAGAGGAAATAATGCTTAGATCCAGCTGCTGATGGTTTTTCAGGATTAAAGTGCTGACAAACTGTCCTCCCCCTCAGGAGTGTGCTGGAGAGCCTCTCTTCATGCTGTTTTGTGCCATAAAACAGCAGATGGAGAAGGGACCGATCGACGCCATAACAGGAGAAGCTCGATACTCCCTGAGCGAAGACAAACTCATCCGGCAGCAGATCGACTACAAACAGCTGGTAACAGCGTCATTCACCAGAGATGGAAGCAGATTTAACTGTTCTTGAACTGGTTTCTCACTCCTCAGTCTGATCCCACATCAGTACTGTTCTGGAGCAGGGTCAGGCTCTGGGTCCCATCACAACAAAACCATGTGGCTTCTTCACTGACTGGGATGCTAAACCCTGCAAACCCCTGGATCTTTGTAGAGCGTTTGCAGCGTCGTACTCTCCTTGCAACCGGCGAGTCCAGCCTGTGAGCCCTTAATGAGTGTGGAAGGAGACAAACACTGGCGTTACCTCTGTTCTAATGAAACCTCCTAAAGTCAGCCGGCACGAACATGCTGTTAGTTCACAGAAATGTGTTCACAGAAAAATCACCTTACTCTGCTCAAACAGGCCCATCAAAGCTGCTGAAATCTCAAATCTGCACTGTTTTCTAGTCATCATTTCAGAACAATTTGATGGTTTTCTTCTCTTGGCCTCAAATCAATAATGTTTGATAGGTTGTTAGTGCTAGCAGAAGCTAGTTCTGAAGAAGACCCTCCTCTGTCGCTGGTTCAGCAGCTTTGTTTTCTGGAAGCAGAAGAGCTTCAGCTTCTTCACACTTCTGTGAGATCCAGGTCTGTTGTGGTCCTCCTTGTTCTTTGCTTCTTTGGTTCCAGATCGTGGCAGTAAATGTGTTCTCTGAGCCATTGTGTGTGACAGATGAACTGACTCAGAGTGTTAGTTTCTGCACTAACGTGTACCATAGCAACAGGAGCACGGGAGCATGTGTTTACCACCCGTCTGCTCACTAGTAGAAAAGAATGATTCAGAGCTGCAGACAGAGCGGCTCTGTGCGTATGCGCTCGTGCACGCACTGGACGTGTGAAGTAGAGAAAATCCACTCCGGCTTTGGTTTCTGATCCATTGAAAGATCTGAGGAAGTCCAGTGTGACCACAGCTCCCAGAGCGAAGCACCAACTGGCGTGTGGTTGTGGACGCTGGTAAACTAAGACCAGTTCATCAGCTGACCCTTAACCTTTTTATTCCCAACTGTTTCCCAGTCATAAAAGTATTTGTGTGTGCAGATGTGTGTATGACTTCTGTAAACAAAGTTGAGTTCTTGCAAATGCAAATATCAATACTGAACAGCCTAAACCTGATGTCTCTGCATCCCATCCTAATGTTAGGCTTAAAACATTCTTTTCTAACGTCTTCTTGAAGAGCTTTCTCCTCATCATCCTCTTCTCTTGAACAGCTCTGATTGTGTGACAATTTACAGTACAAATGTGACACTGCATATATTTCAATTAGAGCCGTTATAATGTCAATATGCTGACGATGCAGTGATGGATCATTCAGTAACATTTTTATCATCTTAGAAATGAAACATCTTTATTGGCATAATGGTGACTGCTTTGATTAAATGGCCTAAGCACATAAAGATAGGAAATAAAGCTGGACTCTGCCCCCCCTCAGACGCTGATGTGCGTTCCCCCAGAGGGTGAGGCGGGTACCGAGGTGCCCGTGAAGGTGCTGAACTGCGACACCATCACTCAGGTCAAAGACAAACTGCTGGACGCCGTTTACAAAGGAATCCCCTTCTCACAGAGACCTCAGGCGGATGATATGGACCTGGGTATGTTCTGGTTCCACTTCTGCCTCTATTTTCATTACAGAATCCACATTATCCTATTTCTATATTCCTTGGTTTATTTACTGGAACATTGCACATGAAAAAGCATCTCTGTTAGTGTGCCAGAGTTAATGCAAAGGCTGTAGCCTCTGGACAGATGAGACATTTGTTTCCCAAAAAACTAGGAGAAATGAACAACAACCATACAACATAAACATTAACAACATTGTAAAGAGTAAACATGATGATAATGATTAAGGCTTCAGCATACATGTAGCACTTTTTCTTGACAAATGTCATTGGATGACAACCAGGAGCACTAAATGACTGCAAACAGCGATGTAGAAAGAGTCAAAAAGGATCTTAGTTTCATTTGACAAGATCTGCTAATATTTATTTGCACCTGTTCAGGCAAATATATATACATTCTGGGTCATTTCCTGTTTTTAAAAATGCCCTAAAGACCTAACGTAATGCGAAACCCAAGTGGAAACTGAGCTACAGCGTGTTCTTCAGTCAGGAAGACCAACATCTCATGGTTTCCAACAGCTTTAACCCCATCCTGTTTTCCCAGAGTACACAGATTTCTTGACATTCTTCAGCCTTTAGATGAAGATGTGTACTGCAGAAAAACTCTTCATACATATAAAATATTGATAACTTTAAGGGTAAAATGTGTGTTAAAAGGGTTCGAAGTCTGTCTTGCAACATTTCCCATTTTCTCTACATTTGACTCAACACCCTGTTTCAGTGCTGGTTTGTTGGGTCTTGTGATGATGTGGCTCACACAGTCTCTGCTGTTGGCAGAGTGGCGTCAGGGTCGACTGACCAGGATCATCCTACAGGACGAAGACGTAACCACCAAGATAGAAAGTGACTGGAAGAGGTTGAACACTCTGGCTCACTATCAGGTAAACAAAAGAACTGTCCTGATCCACGTCTTTGAATCTGTTTTCATCAAACTTAACTTATGTTTGTAGTAGCAAAAAAAAGACACTATTGTGAGGACTAGTACCAAACATAATAATGCAAAATAAACCTACAAAAAATCTCCCCAACACAGGAAATGTTTCAGAACAGTAGTACCTAAAGGCCAAGATGCAAGTGTTTACGAGCATGCGGTCAAACATCCGTCTTTGTTCCGTTACACGGCTCATGCGCTCCCTCAGATCATGGACGTCAAACAGACTGAGCTGTGCTCGTCTGAGTGCGCTCAGTTTCTTGGCCAGCTCCCGCAGTCCCTCTCTCAGATCGTGGGGGCTCTTGGAAAGATGAAGATCGACAGACTGAGAGGCCAATTAGTCAGCTGACCGACCGAATGACTCGCTGACAGAGTGATGTGTTACTGTGTTGCTAGGTAACAGACGGCTCTGTGGTGGCGCTGGTCCAGAAGCAGGTTTCTGCCTACAACATCGCCAACTCCTTTACGTTCACCCGATCCTTGAGCAGATACGGTATGGAGCAGCACACACACATGCACACGCACATGCACGCACACATGCATGCACACGGACAAACACACACTCACTCTCAGATGCTCATGTTCGTCTTTGCACTGGTGAGCGGACAGTGTGTCGTGTTCCTGTGTTCCTCACGAATCCCCTCCCAGAAACCAGGCTGCGCGTTACGCCATAAAGACTCAAAGTAGACCATCACTCACACTTTGAACACGGCGGGACAGAACAGGCTCAAATCAAGAGAATGAAAACATAAAGACAGCCTTTCTGGCTGCAGTGTATTCATTCATCCGCCTGTGTAAGGCAGCTGGATAAAACAAGATCAACGTAGTGCCGCTTATCATGTCTAGATCCCTACTAATAAAGAATAGAGGGCATTTCTCTGGCTCTTTTTCAGTAAAGTGGTCCTTTGTAGCTCTTCTTTTGAACACATTTCCTCTTCTTCCCCCTCACTCTTCCTCTTAAAGAGAATTGGGACACTCCTACCCTGCGAGTGTAGTGATAGGGCTTCTTCTTATATACGTCCAGAACTATTCTCTCACCAACTCCTTAAATCTGTTTGTGGTTAATTTCTGTGTGTTTGAGGAGGTCAGGTGTACCCTCAGGTCAGGTCACCATATTCTTACTTTCATTCTTCATTAAATTAGAATTAAGAGCGTAAAGTGAAGTCCAGCTCAGTTTCTTGCTCCTCTTAAACTGCGTGTTTCCTCAGCGAGCGTCCGCATCAGGCTCTGCAATGTTCAAAATGTTTTTTAAAAGAAGAACTTCATTTAGATTTGTTTGAGGAATATCCAGTCTGATAGTTGAAGGTTTTGTCAAAATTCTCCTGACAAACTAACTTGCAATACTTTCCAGTTTTCAAACAGGGACAAATATCTGATGAGCTTTTGCTCAGAACGCCTGAAGCTTCACTTGGAAACAGGGACCTGAATGTCCATCAGTCTTGTCTTTCTGATATCTGACACACCATGGTCCACATCAAATCTTTTGTTGACTTCAGCTTGACCTTCTTCTTTGAGCACTTTACCATGGAAATGAAGCTCCGGCTGCAGCCTCCTGAAACACAAAGACGTGTGGTCATATGAGACGAATGTTTTATGATGTAAAGTGATCCACGCGGTGGAAGTTTGCTTCAGCGGTGTCTCTTTGTGTTTGTTTGTGGCTGCAGAGTCGTTGCTGCGGACCTCCAGCAGCCCGGACAGCCTGAGATCCAGAGCGCCCATGATCACTCCCGACCAGGAGACAGGTGCGCCCGCAGCCGGTCAGCAGGCCCTGTCAGGTGGACAGAAGCTTGTAGAAATCCTGTCATCTCTTTGGAACAGAGAAAAATGATCCGTTCCTTCATCAAACAACCCACACAATGAAGGATCGACCTTTTGTTTAACTTCATGTCATAACAAAAGCAGAAGTCCCCTGATCAGCTCTCTCGGTTGGGTGGCTGGTGTTTCATCAGTGATGTGTGTTTCCAGGAACGAAGCTGTGGCATCTGGTAAAGAACCACGAGCACGACCAGAGGGAAGGAGACCGAGGAAGCAAGATGGTCTCTGAAATCTACCTGACCAGGCTGTTGGCCACCAAGGTGAGACCCAGGAAAGACTTTTTCTATGAAACAGGTTGCTCTACATGTTACTAGAGGCTGCAGAACGCCTTGGTTTGTATTCCCGTTATCTTAGCATCCAGCCTAATGTGGGCCGGCCCAAAACTCTGAAGATGTTTTCCTTTGCAACAAGTCAAATGCTGTTGCATCACTTCGTTACAATAGAGAAAGTGGAGGCAGTGGAAGTGCTGATGCGTGACATTAAACAGTTAAACCAGATATCTAGAATGTACCTCATCAGTTGACCTCTTATCTCAGGTTAGTGAGGTTTAGAGTTTGCAAGGAGAGCAACAGAACCTTAGTCAGACAAAAAGACCTTGTGAGAATTATGGCTCCTGGGTGGGGGGGTCTTGTGGCAGTCCTTGGATTGGATGCAGATCTGGTTGTTGTGCCAGTGGATGTCTTTGGCCTTCATGGGATGCTGGAATGGTTCCTGACCCCTGTGTGTCACCTGATCGTCTGTGGTCTTCAGGATGTCTGCCGAGGGAATCTCCACACTCTGACTGAGGAGTCCAGTGGTTTCAGTTAAACTTGAAGTTAAACGTGTTTCATGTGTTTTGCGTGATCAGTATCTTGTATGTTGGTCCTCCCACCACCAGGGGACGCTGCAAAAGTTTGTGGATGACCTGTTTGAGACTGTGTTCAGCACTGCTCACCGTGGCTCTGCACTCCCACTGGCCATCAAATACATGTTTGACTTCTTGGACGAGCAGGCGGACAAAAGACAGATCAGCGATCCGGACGTCCGGCACACATGGAAGAGCAACTGGTGAGGCACTGTCACATGGTTGACCGCAGGTTAAACTGCTTGTGTTTTCATGTTGGAAACGTATCTTCTTTGGTCTGCAGCCTTCCTCTCAGGTTCTGGGTGAACGTCATCAAGAACCCGCAGTTTGTGTTCGACATCCACAAGAACAGCATCACCGACGCCTGTCTGTCGGTCGTAGCACAAACCTTCATGGACTCCTGCTCCACGTCGGAACACCGGCTTGGGAAAGACTCGCCGTCTAACAAGCTGCTCTACGCTAAAGACATCCCCAACTACAAAAGCTGGGTGGAGAGGTACACAACCATGATATTAACCAGTGGGATGATGGCTGTCATCGCAGACGGGCATAAAACAAATGCATCCTGTTGATCCCTCATCCATTGAGTTGGAGCAGATATGAAGCTGGAATTTCTGTATTCGTTTACATTTGAGTTGATAAAGTCATCAAAGTCCAGCCCGTCTGTGAACTGGAAAGGAGGTGGAGCCAACACACCCAGCAGTATTTGGAAAGTTCCCACTAAAGATGTTCAAGTTGTTCTGCAGCTTTTCCTCCATCAAAAGGCCACGGCCCGTTTGAGTGCAGGTTCAGTGCTGAAGCAGAAAATAATTCAACAGCGTTTAGTGTGAACCTACAGCAGAATAACAAGTAGCTTGATGTAGGAAATCCAGATGAAGCTTAACTACTGCCAAAAAGAAAAGTTTGAATGGCACAAACATCTACCTGAGTGAAGAGTCAAAAGGCTTTCAGGTTAATATTCTCGTAGCCTTTTGAAAACCTGTGTTTGTTGTGATGGGAGAATTGCTTTCCCTGTGTCCTGCAGGTATTACAGGGACATCGCAAAGATGCCCAGCATCAGTGATCAGGACATGGATGCCTACCTGGTGGAGCAGTCCCGCCTTCATGGCAATGAGTTTAACACGCTGAGCGCGCTCAATGAGCTCTACTTCTACATCAACAAATACAAGGAGGAGGTGAGGATGAGGTTTCCTTTTGCCTCGTCTGCTGAAAACGCCTGTCCACCTGCTGAAGCTGCAGCTTCCACACGGATTCTTCACCTTCCTGTCTTTGTCTGCAGATCCTGACGGCGTTGGACCGGGATGGGTACTGTCGCAAACACAAACTGAGGCACAAACTGGAGCAAGCCATCAACCTGATGGCTGGCAGCAGCTGAGAGGAGGACAGGCGGACTGATGGACCAAAGGGCGGACTGATGGGAGGATGGGGAGAGGGACAGAAGAAGGGGGAATGAAGGCATTTTTATTTTTCTGAACAGAATGTCATACTGCTCTGTGTTGGGACAAACTGACAGCTACATCTCTAGCCAAACCACCAATCGATCAAACAGTAATTTATTAGTTCATTGATTTCTTGTTTGACTGAAGCTTGAATCCCAGTCACCTCCACCTGGATATGGGAATGGCGGGAAACTCTTCTGTGACAAGGAGTCACTGCAGGGACATGGTTCCCACTGCAGGTGCCAAAGTGGGGGTGTGACTGAACTGCACTAGGAGAGGCTTCAATGAGAAAGGGACCTGAGGACTGACTGAGCCTACTTCAGTAGTTCTCCTGACTGGAGCCTCAGGTTGTCCTCTGAGCAGTGCACTTCCTGGTGCTGGCTCTGACCTGCAGGATGTAGAAACACAGCAGATGTTTGCTAGAGAATCTCTGATGTCTGCAGAGCAGCTCCTGACCGAGGAGCCAATCTCATTGTCCAGATCTGCAGCAGAAATCTGGTTCTGCCCAAAAGATGTGGATTACAGAAGCAGTCTGGAGCTTTAATGAGGGAGAAAGGATAAAAAAATGATGTCCTAGAATGTGGAGGGCTTGACCTGAAGTCAGGGTTCAGTTTTGGTCAAATCCAAGATCTGAGAAGAAGCAAGATCTGTCTGGCTGAGCTGCTCCTTCCTCGCTGTTTTAAAAACCCCTTCATGTTCTTTCTCTGGACAATCACTCTGTACGCCGCACTCTGAGCCCGGTGCCTACAGAGCGACCACTTCCTGTGTCCACAACCCCAAACTGCAGTTTTTCCTTCCCACCACTCCTCGACCTCTTTCTTTTCTACCCTTCTCCCCCAATCACTGGTCAGTCCTGCTGACCTCTAGCTGGCCAACAAGACTCTTTAGTGATGTACTGCCGACCAATGAAGACTGTGGAACTCAACAGACCCTCGACGGACGCGGTGGACGAGGTGGACGCTGAGTTAAACCTGAATACATTCCAGCACATGCAAACAGGCAGGGTCTGTACATAAAACCGGCTGCTGACTCGCCGTTTTTCACCACCTCCTGGAAACTGACGTGTAAACAGCGGGGTGGGAGCGTGCACGTGCCTGCACACAGCCATGCTAACCCTGCCCACGGGGGAATACTGTGCAGCGCTACGAGCAAGTGCCATGCAAAGACTGGACCGGATCGCATCAGAACCGGGCAGTCCCAGGACCAAATGCAAATTGAAAATAACCCAGAGTGGAGGTTTAGCCGGAATGAACTCCATCCTTTTTCAGATCATATTTATGAGAAAGAAAAAAAGATTATGACAGTAATAAACTGTGATTTTAAAGAGCTGAACTTGTACAGAGATGAACGTTTGTCTGCATCCAGAGGAGAACAGAGAGGCAGAACCCACCCGCCTGAACTCAGACCGGACCCACAGACTCTGAAGCGTTCAAAGCTTTTTGGTACTTTTCTATAAACATAACAGCAGGGGAGGGTTGGAAGTGGGGGGCGTCATTGGAGGGTGGTGTTCATCAGCAGCACCATCTGACCCGGTGGGAGCTGCTTTCACTGTGTGGGTGATGAAGGAGCCCCCCCACGGTCACAAACACACACTGGTTCTTTGAGCCAGAACACGTCCCGGCTGCTCATCAGGCTGGTCCAGCTCCCACCTTCATGGCGTTTCTTTGCGTTCAGTGCCCAGCAGGTCTTCTCTCTCACTGTTCGTGCTGCCAGTTCAGCTCCCATGTGTCCAGTCTGAAGCTGGAGCTGAGCGGGACCAGCGTGCCCCTCTTTTGGGTCAGCTGATTCAGGCTGAAACCTGCCTCAGGTGTTCCAGCTGCAGGTTCTGGTCCCAGTCACCATTTTTGTTTCCGGTCATCGCCTGTGATGGGGTTCAGTTTGTGAAGCGTTTGCAGCTAAATGTCCGTTTGAGTTTTTGAGTTCTGTTAAAACCCAGGAGGTCCATGAAGCCAAACCGGATGAGCTGTGTTTGTCGTAGTTCAGCAGAGAGACGCCGGGTCTTCGGCGAGGACGTGTTCTGCCTCGGCTGGTCCGGCTCCAGTGCCATAAAGCTGCATAAAGAAGCACCTTTTTCCTTCGTTAGTCATTTCAGTCTCTGAGGCCAAAAGAACCTGAGCGAGGAAGAGGAGGGTGGGGCCTGACTAAAAGCCGCCTTTCTGTGGGGATTACTTATTAAACGCGTCACTGTTCGCTGGGTGCGCACGCACGTGTGCATGCTGCTGCTGTGTTCAATCGGTGACTGAATCTGCAGCTCATTTAAAAGCTTCGTTCTGAGAAACCTTTCAGTCTTTGTTTGAATAGAGATCACCAGAAATGCTAAACTACAAAGATGTCTCCTTTACCTCCAATCTCCAGAAGAGAAGCGGGAAGTAAAGAGAAATGAAAAAGATCTAAAATTAGAAGCAGGAGGCTGATGGGAAGACGGAGGAGTGGTAGAGGAGGGGATGAAAGGAGGAGGTCAGATTCTCACTGCTCACAAAGGTGGAAGAAGAAGAGAGAGGGATGGAGAAGGACTGGCATGGAATACTGAGGGGGAGGAGAGAGGAAGAATACCGATGAGGGAGAGACAGAAGATCTCCATCATACCAGAGGCAGGACAGAAGAGGAGGAGGAAGAGGGATGAAGCTGGATGGGGCAGAAGTACAACCAGGAAGGTGCGAGTGTTTATCTCTGCTGCCATGAATGACTGAAGGGTTTAGGGGGGGGGGGCTGCAGGCTCAGGTTTGTGTCGCTTTGTTGGCACACATCTGTGAGCGTGCACGTGACCATACACTGACTGGGCAGCAAAGGGATGGGGTCTAATTCCTGGAACCATACAAAACCTGCATGGGCACTCGCCTTCACAGTGTTTCAACATTTTACAACAGTGGGATATTTTTGATTGTCTTTTTATTTATTGTCATAATGGGTTGTATTTATTGTACACTGGGTTGTGCACTATTCTCACAAGATGGAGTTTATTTAAACTTGTCAGGCCCTTTTTTGTAAGGGTGGGGCGAACGCCTTTCTCCTTCGACAAACCAAACTCACTCTTTGAATTCCAGCTGCTGTTCCTGATCGGTTGGAGTGAATGCGCTTGATCTCCCTGAGTTTCAGAGCGTTCAGTCTGGTGATCGGGCCGTGCGATCCTCACTGACACAGCAAAGCTCTCCACCCAACAGAGAGGTCATTCAGCGAGCTGGACCCTCATCAGCAATGTGGCCTCACTCCCCGACTCCGCCCTCAAGAGCGAGCTGAGCCATCTTCAGACAACAGCAACTTCCCCCAGAAGCAGATCTGATGCTGAAGTAGAAGAGAATGAGCTGTTTCCTTCAAAGACTGGTCCTGTAAAACGAATGAAGATGTTTAATCCAAATACTTTTTGTTTGGCTGCGATGCCTGACCGATGAAGCTCTCTTCAGGGATTTCCCTTTGATCCTTTGAGGAAAAGAGAATCTGTTTGAACCACAGACTAAAGCTGAAATGAGGAGGAGGTCTGCTGCGAGCCCCCCAAACTGAGTCCAACTGCGACAGTCTGAGCCCTGTGTATTAAGCTCCACCCACACTCCAAAGATGACGTCTCACCACGTCTATTTTTGATCAAATGAACCTATTGGATACAGAACTCACCAGCTAACATTTTACTGAGATAAAAACGTGTTTTTCAAGTCAAAATATTCGCTAAACATAGTGACTTCAAGTGAAAATTTGCCATATTTATGAAAACAAGCCACTCTCTCTTAGTGAAATGTTCCCCTTTGCATGCAATAGGTTCTGTTGACTGTAAATGTACTTGGTGATGCTGGAGTGCACTACTGCAGGCTGCCACTAGGGTGCTGTTGGGATAACTGATCCCAATGGACCCACATTTATCATAAGAACAGTGAACCCAGCAGGGACTCTGATGTCTTCATTTCAGAGTGTTTGGCCATGGTTTTAGGCTTCCCAGAAACAAGAGTACTGAGCTGGGAGGAAGCCCATGCTGGTTTCTGGGTCTTAGATCCTGATGGAGTCGCTCATTTCTGTTGTTCAACGTTCCAGATTAAGAGCTCAGATGAGGTAAAGCAGCATCACATAGACCCTCAGGGCTCCGTCCAGCAGGGATGTGACACCACTGTGAAAGCATCATCAGACGCTCCAAAGAAAAGCGTCTGCCCCACCCACACTGCATCAACCACTGAGAAGTATTATTCAATGTTTTGGAAGCCATGACCTCCATGTGACTGAGCAATGCCAGAGCGGTGAAGGTGATCTGCTTTCTGTGTGTTTGCTGTAACATTTATGTCCTGGTTACGTCTTTGTTCTGCACAGAGGGCCATGAAAACGGAGCAACAAGTTCCAAACTGCTGACAGGACTGACACGAGCAGAACCATGTGACCAGGTTCTTGACCTCCCCGGGCTGTGATTGAAAGATTCCTCTCTGTCATGGGGAAAGCCAGAATAAGTGGAGGATTGTGTGTTCCTGTAAGGGCTGGGGCTGGGCATCACTGACAAATCAGTCCAATCAAAATCAGAAGCTCATGGTTGGACTGGATTCAGAATTTAGTCCCATTACATCATTTTGGAGCAATTCTCTTTCTTTCCATTTAAAAACGGATTCACTCTGGATTGAAAAGGAGTTCCTCTCAACCGCTGAGTGACACTGATCAAAACTTACATTAATCACACTGTCCATTAGCTGAAACATAAGCAGAAACACTGTTTTTCAGACAGGATGACATCAAAGGAACATCCTCAGATTCCATGAATTGTGTTGAGTTAGTGAAGCTGTGGACCCAGCCCCAGTAAGTGCTGACCAGCAGGCCAGCATGTTCAAAGGTACTGAGAGACCCATAAGCCACTGGAAAACCGGGGGTTTGTTCATGCTGTTCTTCTGGATTCTGTTTGTGGAAGTTTGGTGCATGAAGGAGAAGTTGGGGATCACCATGGAAGCCCCAGAACCTGCAGCTCTGCAGCACCACTGCGCCTGGAAAACCCTCTGAAAATGCAGAAAAAGCTGCTGTAATGCAGCACTGTCCAGGATGTAGCCAGGGCCCATTTGTGATGCCATTGCCTTGTTTTTGTCATTTTTGCTAAGTTAAATTGTAATGATGATGAATTGTGTAATAGCCTGTGTCAGTTTTCTATCATTGCCATTGCCTTCTGCTGAGTTTGTATATTTGTGTGGTTTCACTAAAGTGTAAATGAAATCTTGAGCTGAACTGTCGACCTCTTTGTTTGACAATAATGAGCAAATGAAAAATGAGAAGCTCAAAGTGCTGTCAGACTCCATGAAGGAGACGGACGGGTGTCGCCTCGCAGATCAGATAAGGTGGTCTTCATGAAGCGACTCCAGGGTTTGCTCTCCTGCTGTGCTGCCAGGCAACACGTTCTGGCAAGGGTGCAGGCTAATTAAGGGTGAAAAATGATTGGCGCATTGGAGTGCTTATCAGCAGCCAGTAGAAAGAGCTGTTATCAGGGGTTTTCATTATCAGAAAACACTCCAGATTAAAGTGGGTAAGAAGAACAGACTGAGATCCACCTTCCAACTCCATATGAAAGCTTCAGTTTAACAGAAGAAACTTTATTATCTGTAAACTGACTTAAACTCAGGTCTGTCCTTTAGGGTTTGACCCAAATCAAAACGCCTCTGGAAACTGTTGGTCAGGAGGTTTTCTTCACACTTCCATGCACACGAAAGAATGTTGCGCTGCTTCCATTAGGAGTTCATTGTTGTTAAAAAGGTTTTCCTTCTGTTCGCATGGCAACTAAACGGTGAAATATTTATGGAGCTCTCCTGCTCCCAGCAGCCACCATCTGCCGGACTTTTGGTTGAACCCCCAGAAGGTAAAACCTGGAGCTCAAATCTAAACGCGAGTTACGGTTCTAGTGAGGTTTTTCATTTTGTGAAAAGCCAGGTCTTCTAAATGACGATGGAGAGCTTCTATAACTCTTAAATAATCACAGTCCACTTTATTCTGTTCTTCATTTCTGTACCAACATTCTTCACATGAAGCACAAAAGCAAGTTCAAATAAAATGGCCTTAAAACAAATCATGACACTGGGAAAACCCTTAAACAGCAGCAGGACTCCTGAATTTGGAACTGGAATACAAAGCATCGACGTTGGCAGAATCATGACGTGATTTAAAGGATGCAGTTGGTTTTAAAGAAGACACAATGAGTCATTTCTGTCAGAAACACAACAAAGCAGCTTTCAGAGCAACAGCATAAACCAACATTAAAACACCGGCTGTCAGCGGGTTTTCCGTGAACTTTACTTGCTTAACTAATTGAATCGTTTTCGGTATAAAACGGTGTGATGCCGGAGGAATGTTGACGTGTTATTGAGAGCTGTAAGCTTTCATCTGTTCATTTGTAAAGCTCATTTACCACCCAGATTTCCCAAAGTGCCTTGCTGTAAATGTCAGCAAAAAGGGCAATAAAAATAGCAATATAAAAACAAGTTAAAAAAAAACGCTTATTAAACAGAGTTTACCTGGACTGTGTGTAGAAATGAATGACTAAATGATGGCCTTGAATCAGAAAGAATCTGAGCAGTTCTAATGTGGAGATGGAGGCTGCTGCTTTATTCAGGGACAGTTACCCCAAAATGCAGACTCAATGTTTGGGATTTTTCAAATCCTTAACAAAACTTCAAATGGGTTTCTCAGTAACAGTTTAAATGTGGCTGTTTTCCCTGTTGCAACAGTCCAGAACGATCAGCATTTGGTTGTTTGGTTGATTAATGTTACCGCAATACAAATACTGTAACACTTTTAGTTTAAAGTCATTCCACCAGCTAGCAAAAAATGGTAAAGGACAAAGTGATGATGATGATGATGATATGAGAATAGGTGTCTCAAAGATTCAACCAGAGTCATCTCAAAGCAGTACAAAAAGCACAGAAACATCAGGCGATGCTTCATTATTCATGATCCAGATCAGTTCCACAGGGTCACATTTTTCTAACTGTTTGAGAACATTGAAGGGTTTTTGGTGCAATCCCATCCTGAGCAAACAAACCCGTCATTTTCACCTGTGAGAGAGACAGAATTCCCTCTGAATGAAAGCTCTGCTCCACCTCCAGACTCAGGAAGAGGAGAGACAAACAAAAATGAAAATTACTGGAACATGTGTGGCAAAACAAACACAAAGATTAGGAATTGCAGCAATATGTTAGCAGAGAGCAGATGAAGCCGAGAGCATCTAGTTTGAGGGTTAGGGTTTCATAGTTTTTGTCATTGCTTTCATCAAAATTATTACAGCTGTTAAAGTGTTTGTTTTGATTAGTTTTTTTCCACAGACTTTAAAGTCAGAATAAGTGAATGAGGTGAGCTGTATATGGTCAGTAAAAAGGCCCTCTAGTTCAATGCCCGGCTGGGGGACCTGTAACACTGTAACACCTTTCTGTGTGGAGTTTGCATGTTCTCCCCGTTCATGCGTGGGTTCCCTCCGGGGACTCCGGCTGCCTCCCACCGTCCCAAAACATGCTTCATAGGTTGATTGGTCACTCTAAATTGTCCCTTTGTGTGGATGTGAGTGTGGCCCCTGCAACAGACTGGCGACCTGTCCTGGGGTGTCCCCTGCCTCTGCCCATGAGTGGCCGGGTTAGGCTCCAGCAGCCCTGTGACCCCGAAAGGGAAAAAACAGGATTAGAAACTTCATGAAAGTGTTTAAATGGACATTGTGGTCCTTATGCTATTTTTTTCAGTGATGTTTTCCCTAAAGAAGCTTAAACTCTTTACAGCTAATTCTCATGGTGAAGCATCATGTGACAGAGGGAACATCCTTTCCAGCCCTGCAGAGCTGCAGTTTAAGGCAGAGGTGTGCCAGGACTCAAATGAAAGAAACAAATGAGCTCCTCTAAAGATCTGATTTGATTACAGTCCAGTGTGTTTGTGGAAAGTCCTGACTCAGACTCTGCTGCCAGTCACCCCAAGCGGCTGCCCAGTCAGCACCTTCCTGTGGCTCACGCATTAATCCTTTCAGGACAGTCTGAGACACCAGGGCCAAACCCAAACCGATGGGATCTAAAGCCTCTTAAGAAGAGATCAAAGAGAGGAGTGTCTTGATTTTCTGCATGTACAGATGTACAGAACATCTGAAATGTCTCTGTGACGGTCTGAGCATTTGTGAAAACACACAAGTTGAAACGTGTGACAAAAGTTGCTTTTTTATTTACACCAAAATAGCTGAAGAAATGAAACTGATAAAATGACAAGGTAGTGGGCCTGTTTAAATGTATCAACTAATTATGACTCACCTGAGGGTACTTTACAGCAAACATAACCCGGGACAAAATTCAAACTGAACTGAGCCAAGAAACAAACTAACCCAAGTGACCTGAGGACACAACAGGAGGCTTATAAACAAGCAAACCAGGAGGGAATACAATACCATACTGTCTTAGATCAACATACAATGAAATCAATACATGAAAAAAAAGGTTCCGTTTGCTCTAGTGACATTAATCAATAATTAGGTAAATCAACAAAAACACTAAAGTATTATCCAGATTCCCTCTCCTCATCTGACTTCGGTGCCATTAAGGACCAGCTTAAAAAGCAGCCCCAACCTCAGTCACCCCTTTGGACCAGGAGCAACTACACAGGTTAGAAACCAGGAAGTCCAACTCCACTGAACATATCCAAACATGTGAAGGAACCCAGAACTCAGCTGTAACTGTTCGGCTGTGAATGTTCTCGTCACACCACAACACTGAAAAAAAACTGTGCTACCTCCCCTAAGCGCCCACAACTTTTTATATTGTGCTCTTTTATTAGTGCAATTTGTCAATTGATTTTGAGTGTGCTAAACTAGATACATTTTTGAAATACAATTAAAACCAAACTCTCCTGGAATTCTCTAGTTTTACATTGTTGCCCTCTGATCATCTAGTGTTCTATTGTAAAATCGTTCCCAGTGGTTTCTGAATTATGATGATCTGCCACCAAAATCTAAATATGCGTCGTTATCGAGGACATAGTTGCTGCAGAGCAGCAGTTCATCCAAAAGTTTCCTCTGAGTTTTGGGCAGAGCGACATCACCCCCACTTCCCCTTCATGTTGATGAGAATTCTCTGTTCACACGCTCTCCCACTAGCTTACAGCCCCTCACAACTCCCACCTAACATTAGCAAAGCAACAAAAATGGTGAGCTATATTGGAGCTCTCCAGCTGTACAGTTTTGCTCCTGTTTCAAAACAATTCGCATAAAGAAATGCAGTTTTAATCTTAATTTTCTTCATGAAATGTCCTCCATCGTAAGAAAAATACCACAAGAACATGTTAAAAATACAATTTTCATCGGAGTGGGTCTTTAAAGGGTCCAAAACTTCTCTGTGATCCCCACAAAGACACATGAACAAGCACACCCACACACAGCCACTCTCTAAAATTAACTGTTAATCATAAATGGTAAGAAGAGCTGACTCATGACTTTTCTCTTCTTTGGTGCTGCTTAGCTTAGCGCACACACGCACACACACACACCCACACACACACACGCACACACACGCACACACCCACACACACACACACACACACACACACACACAAAGACACACATGGTATTGCTGGTAGCATTTGTAATCATTTCTGCCTTCAGCAAGTTTTATTTTCTGCTGATGTTTGTGCGAGTTCACTGACTTTTATTTCAAAGAGTGTAATTCTGCCCGATAATGTGATTAAAAGATATCAACCAAATCAATAATTAAGAGCAATTTGTCATCACAGAACAAGATGTCCTCACTGTGAATGTCTGACATTGAAAACGCACACAAACTTTCCCTGTTAGGCTGCATTAACACCGGGCCTGTGACACGTGTTCAAGAGCGCTCTACACACGCAGTTTCAATGCACATACAGCCCAAAGCGTCCACACTAGACAGCGGAAGGGTTTCCTTCCTAGTTTGTGAGGATAAAGTGGTTTAGTTGGGTTTTGTTAAGTTTAGTTATGTTCTGAGTTGTCCGTGTTTCAGGTTAATCATCTACAGCTGTATTTATTTAGTTAATTCATTAGATAAGTTATGTTGGGTAATTGAATACTTTACTTAGTTACTGGATCAAATCTGTAATCAATTTACTTTACTCATTACCTATTTGAAAAAGTAATTCACTACTCGTAACTTTACTTTTTTTCCATTCTTATACAAATTCTCAAGGGAAAAACAGCTTCACATAAACAAGATGCTCTTGTCTTTCATTTAACAGAGTTCCTTTGAAAAAGAGATTTTTAACCTCAAGATGACTTGTGTGGTTCAATAAAAACAAAATAAAACATTTTTAAAGCAAAACATCGTACAAGGTATGACTGTCACAAAACGGTTTAACCTGCTTTATTTGAATTCAGGCAGCAGTGTGAAAAATGATACAAATAAGTTACAATATCTGTGATCTATGCTACTGCTCCAAGTCAGATGTGGAAAATACTGTTAGGTCCAGACACTGTGCACAATTATCAATCAAGTTGTATTTTTAAGAAAAATTTTATTGTTGTACTACTTCAACACTACTACATCTGGTCAATCCAAAATGAAAACAAACCCTCAAAGTAAATATTCAAGTTCTAAGAGTAAAGTTTTGGTCTTTTTAAAACGATAATTACATTGACTCCATTATAAGGGAACTAACAGTATGTATAATTATTACGCAACTCAAAGAAAAAATGATTTTCTATCTCAGCAGTGTATTTTCACCTGTTAAAGTGAGAATAACAAACAAACCTAAACATTTATAAATAAATCTTTGTGAAATGCAAAAAGAAAACCCCAGTGACCAATATGGACACCTTACCTTTAAATGACAGACAAGCCCTCCGGTCAGTTTCTTGATCGGTATCAACTTTTTGTTCATCTGCGACCACAGTCTCCCAGACACTGTTCAGAGAGGTGTACCGTTTACCTTCACTGTAATTCTCCTGCTTAAGAAGGGCTCAAAAGTTCTCAGTAGGGTTTAGGTCAGGTGAAGGTCCGGTGAAGAAGGAGGACATGTCATGAGCTTTTCATTTTAAGGCCTTTGCTCGCCAGCCTCGCAGTAGAGTACTTTGGTGCATGTGATGGAGCATAGTCTGGCAATAAAATGGATGTCTTCTTGAAACATGCGGACTGTCGTGTATGAGCCCACTACTCAGGATTTCTTTTTTAATAATCTCAGTTTTGTTTAATCTAAAAAATTAGGGAATGACAAAAATGAGTGTGTGCTATAATTTTCCTTTTTGGTGAAAAAACATTTTGTTACCAAGTATAAAAATTTAAATGATAATATGATGAATAAATAAATTAAATGAATACTTATTATTGATTAAAACTGTTCTGCTCTCATAAGGGTGAAGCACGTGTTTCAAAGATGAAAAACAGCCGTTTTTTTTTCAAAAAGCAAATACAGTGTCTTGCAAAAGTATTCACACCCCTTGAACTTCTCCACATTTTCTCACTTTATGACCACAAACAGAAATATATTTTATTGGAATTTTATGTGAAAGACCAACACAAAGTGGCACACACTTGTGAAGTGGAAAGAAAATTATACAAGAGTTCCACATTTTTTTTTACAAATAAAAAACAAAAAAGTGCAGTGTGCAAAAGTATTCATCTTTTCTCAACCAATTTCCTTCAGAAATTGCTTGATGATTGGTGACTGATCAAATGTTGAATCATGACTTAATAGAGTACACTTGTGTGTCACTTATTCTCAGTATTCACATCCAGCTGTTTGTGACGTCTCTGTGGTTTGTCAAGAGAATATTGGGGAGAAAACAGGATCATGAAGTGTAAGGAACACACCAGACAGGTCAGGGAGAAAGTCGTGGAGACACTGAAAGCAGGTTTAGGCTAGAAAAAGATTTCCCAAACTTTGAACATCCATGAACCACTGTTCAGTCCATCATCCACAAATGAAAAGAGTCTGACACAACTGCTGTTAGTACACAGGCAAGGGCTCCATCTGGTGTTCGGAGAAGGGCCAGGCTGGCTGGGCCCTGACAGAACCCCCCTGCCGTGTGCCAGTGGCTCCGGAAGCAGGAGACCACCCAAAGCCAGGGTAAACCACGAGGCCGTGGCATGGACCTGTCCGGAGGATGGAAGTCAGCAATCAGGGAGGGGTCACAAATGTCGGCTCCCAGTCAATCGGATACTTGAGGTGACCACCCCAACGCCGGGAGTCCTGGAGTTTGTGCACATGGTAGGCCTCTTTTCACTGTCCACCATCAGAGGAGGAGAGCTGTTATCAGGGGCTTCCGGTTGCAAACCCCGTCAGGGGAGCCTGCCACGGGCTTTAACAGAGAGACTTGGAAGGTAGGTGAGCTGCAGTAACTAGCAGGCAACTGGAGGCGAAAGGACACGGGTGTTATCTGTTGTAAGATCTTGAAGGGCCCCACAAAACTAGGGCTGACTTTTTTACAGGGCAACCTCAACCGCAGGTTTTGGATAGATAACCAAACCCACTGTCCAGGAGCCAGGCTGGACCCCTCTCGTCCACTGTCTGCTTGACTCTGGTATCTGTGGACAGCGTGACCCAGTTGGATATGAGCAGCCTCCTAGTCTCCTCACAGAGTTGGAACCAGTCATCGACAGCTTGTAAATCTGAAGGTTCTCCAGACCAGGGGAAGAACGGAGTCTGAAAACCCAACACACACTGGAACAGAGTCAAGCCTGTGACTACTTTCCTGAGTGAATTCTGTGTGTACTCTGTCCAGACCAGGTACCAACTCCAGTCCTCTTTGTGAGCACTGCAGTAGGACCTTAAGAATCGTGTAACCTCCTAATTAAGTTGTTCAACCTGTCCGCTGGACTGTGGATGGTAGCCAGAAGAAAGACTGACATTAATGTTCAAGCCCTTGCACAACTCCCTCCAGACTCGTGAGGTGAACTGAGGTCCGCGATGTAGCACACGTCTCTGTGCGCTGGAGGGACATAAGAGCGATCGGCCCTGGAAATGTTCTTTGGAACTCACAATTCTCACGTTTGGCCTGTAGATTGTATTGATCAGGTGCTGGAGAACTTGACGAATGTGTGAAACGTGTTCCTCAAATGTATCAGAATAAACCAGAATATCGTCAATGTATATGATAACATGTCTTTAGAGCATGTCACAAAACACGTCATTAATGTAGGCCTGAAACACAAAGACCAAATGGCATAATAAGGTATTCATAATGTCCTGTAGTGGTAGAGAAAGCAGTCTTCCATCCATCACCTTCATGAATGCATATAAGATTGTAGGCACTTTGGAGATCTAATTTGGTGAAGTAGCGAGCCTTCCGTAACTGTTCTACAGCTGGTGCAACCAAAGGCAGGGGGTAACGGGACTTGATGGTGATCTTGTTGAGGCTATTGAAGTCAATGCACGGAGTTCGACATCCTTCTTCTTTACGAAGAAGAACCCAGCTGAGGCGGGAGATTTGGAAAGTCTTATGAAACCCTTTTGTAGTTCCTCTTGAATATAAACCCACATGGCTTCAGCCTCGGGTGGGTGCGGTTCCCGGTAACAGGTCTATAGCACAGTCATAGGATCTTTGAGGGGGGAGACAAGTGGCGTGTTGTTTGTTGAAGGCCTCCTGTAGGTCTTGGTATTGTTGACGCAGAGTGTATGGCGGAGAAGCGATCTGATTGCAACGAGGAAGACAGGAGGGCGTGTTCTGATAAAAACCATTCTGGAGAGGGTGATGACAGCAGGAAGGTGAAGCAAATGTGAGTTCTTTAGATGACCAGCTGATTGTAGGATCATGTGTCTGGAGCCATGGGAGACCCAGGATGACAGCACATCGCAGAGAGTTAATGATGAAGAGACAGATGGTTTATAGACGGTCCGTCTGACTTCTGAGTTGGACTTCTTGGATCAAAAACGTGATCCAACCAGAACTCACGGGTCAACCATCTATGGCAGAAACTGCTACCCGTAAAGTGCAGGGAAGCAGGGGAATGTGATTAGCATGAGCAAAATCCACATCAATTAAATTTCCTGCTGCCCCTGAATCTATCATAGTTTTGGTTTTATGTTTCTACCCTGAACAACAAGAGTTACTGGAATTTCGAAGGCAAGAGAATTTTCATTCACCGGCCTGCCCGCCCTCTGGGTGGGCGATCAGGGCAGGAAGCCCGTAGGTGTCAGGGTGAGGGGGGCTGGACCCAATAGCAGACTAGAGACTGAAGTAGATTGAAAAGTGGTTTATTAAGTGCCAGTCCTGGTGGAGAGTTCAGGACAGTTGGCTGCTTTGCTTGGGTGGAGGGTGAGCCGCTGGCCAGAAGGAAAGTGGAGGTGACAGGCGTGATCTGGAGTCCGGGTTGGTTTGCCGTGGAAGGTTGTGAAGGCGTAGGATTCCTTGAAGGTGCAAAACAGGAGAGGTCAGTATGCGAATGTTCATACAAAAACAAGACATGAACTTTAGCTTGAGGTGTAGCAGGGGTCAGTAGATTCAACCGCATGAAGCAGACGGACTGATACAGGCTGAAGGGCATGGAGGTCCATAAGAAGGCTCCAGGCTGATGAGGCAATGGGGTGCAGGTGAGCAGATAGAAGCCAGGTGTGTGGGGGAGGCGACCAGGATCCTGACAGGAGGTGACCTGGCTGGCTGCAGTAGAGGCAGAGGTTTCCATGCATACATACGCTTCTCTCCTCTGGAGTGATGTGGGTGGTACTAAACTGCATGGGTTCAACAAATGAATTCTGGTTCTGGCTGAGCGGGTTGGTAGACACCAAAAGAAGATGAGAGCTTGTGGTTCTGAGCTTCCTGGCCTGGAGGACATTTGTCCAGTCTGATGGTAAGAGCAGTTAACTGATCCAGGTCCAGTGTCTTTGCCCTGCTTAATGTTCATAGGCTCTCCCTCGGTTCTTTCCCGTCAATGGGATGTGGATAAACGCAGTGTAACAGCCGAGTGAACGCTTCATATGAGTGAAAGGGTAATGAACCACCAGACCAGATCGTGGCCATCCACTCCAAAGCCTCACCAGACAGCAAAGAACACAGGAAGGACACCTTAGCATGTAGATACAGCTGGCACTGCATCAAGAAGCCGTTGCACAGTTCTGGTTAGTCATTGAATTTATCTGGTAACGAAAATCTGTTATAGACATACTTGACGCAGAAAGGTCTCCAAATCTATCAGATGGCGGAGGATGAGGCGGCAGAGGAGAAATGGCATTAAATTCCAGGGGAGTCTGCAGTTGATTCATTATAGCTTCAGTGGCGTTTGTTAGGGATTGAAGCTGTCGCCCATGCTCCAATAACATGGTGGTGAATCCGGCAGGATTGGAGGGCGAGGGAACACCCGTTGCTGGATCCAAGTTTGATGTAGTCTGTTAAGAAGACGCTGAGGCCAGTGTCACAAGAAGGAGAGCACATAAATGAGCTTCAAATATTTTGTTTCATTCTTTCTGACAGTCACTGCAGTTCTGTGTCTCTTTCTTCACACAGGCAGAAGAAAACAGGTAAATTATATCACTGCACAATGTCCTTTGCTTCGCTTTTTCAACTGAGGCTTTACGCACCTCAACAACTCCACCACATCTTATATAAATCCGCCCACAATCACAGGAAAGGTCAAATGATTAGCTTGAATTGTACAGCAAAACTAAATATAAAATGAATGAGTAACAAGTAACCAAAATCAGTTTTTCAAAACAGCACAGGTACTGACTTGGCACAGAGTGTCAGCACTCATTCCCATGTGAGAATAGTTCGGGTTTGGACAATGATCCTGCTTTTATGACATTGAGATCAGGCCCGTGTGTTTAAGGGACACATTTGTTTTATTAAAAAAATACTAAATAATTACAGTAACTCTCCTTCAAACACCCACATTATGAACAGAGCCTGAGGGATTCGTGCCGCTGTCACATTCGCGGCACAATCTGAACCACTTCATGAACCAGTCACGTGGCACAATAAGGCTGCAAAGCTTCAGACGTCATAATTTTTGGCTTCTCCCCTAAATGAAGCAGTATCTTCACATTTCACGGATACTCCTTCTCCCCTACTCAGCACACACTGTGAAGCCTTGATACAGAACGTCATCTCTCTCCTGACCACCTTGGACCCTTCCTAGTTTGTGACGATACTGTGGTTTAGTTGTTTTTCATTTTTGGTCATGTTCTGAGTTGTCCAGTTTCAGTTTAAGCATCCACAGTTGTCCACAATTATTCAACCAATTTTCAGTTTATCTTTGTCAGGTCATCTGCTTTGTTTTGTCAATCCTTTTGGGGTTTTTTTCAGTGGTTCTTGTCATGTTTCAGTTTATTTATAAATGTTTTAAGTTTCTGTCACAAGTCTGGTCTCCTGTATTTTGGGTCCTTCACCACCAGTTCCTGACAAGTTTTGTTTTACTACTGTTTATTAGCATGTCTGCCACCAATAATTGGAAGGGGCTTGGTGCAAAATGTCAAAGCAGTGCAAACCTTGCTCCAGGTTTTTTCTTTTACAGCTCTATTCCAATATATGAAAAACTTGGCGTCACAGAATTCCAGCTGTGCTTTAGAAAATGACACAGGAGTGGATTTTACTCCTGTCTTCTTCCACTCACACAGAGAGCAATCCTGTCCTGTCCTATTCCTGGACCAAAGTTTAAAAAATAGCCCTGCCCTATCCCCTCCTGGTAATTTGACTCTCACCCCACACCTGTTTAAAATGACCCCGCTCCTGTCCCACTGTCAGGACTCACCCGGATACTTCCTCCTCTAGCCAACAGAGGGAACACTCTACTGAGTTTTGATCACCAGTCATCTTGCCCTGCATCCGGTCCACTGTTCACCCATCTGGTTCTCGTTTTGTCATTACTCACCTTCCATATAAGCTCTGTTATGTCATTCAGCCTGTGCGTAGTCTTGTATTTGCAGTCCTGCTGTGAAGTTTAAGCATTTTATTCATCTTGTCTTCTGTTTCCGACCTTCGCCTGTTTACTCACCTTCTACTTTTCTCCTGTGGTTTGACTAGCGCCTGTTTTTTCGGCTTTGTCTCTGCCTGCCCCTTGTCTTATTAAACCTTGTTGAATATGGATCACGCTGCATACTTGTCACACCTGCTCCCTTATATAGAAACCAAACATGTTTGGAATATCCAAGAGAACATTTGAATTTATAATGGGATGCCCAAACGACCCATGGCTTGACAGCCATTTTGTAGCAAAGTGTGCGATTTGCCGATTTTTTGGCTTTTCTAGAATATGGATAAACAACACTTTGGTTCTTCAGATTTTCACGAAACTTCACTAACATGCCACAGTTGCAGTCTACAACCACCACAGAAGTTTCATTGACCTTTGGCATTTGGAAGAGGCCGTCATGTTGAATATAAAAAAATAATAATAATAATTTTAAAAAAAACACCTTTAGTTACAAGCTACAAACAAAAACTCGTTCTACGGATTTTCATTGATCCTCTTGTAACTTCTCGAGCATCATTGGCAAGGTACTGTGGAAAGAATGTTAGAATTGAAACAACCACATGTCTAGATAAACAGCTACAAGCTAAATATTTAAATAATGACATGTTAGAATAGTGTAGTAGATGGGCTTCATCCAGCTGGAGTTGTGGAACAGCTGGGGTTGCGAGACGAGCCAGAGGCGTAGTCACAGCCAAAGACAGGAACACAGACGATCCACCTGGAATCAGGAATCTCTTATGCTCCTCTGTAGAGGAGTGGGAAAAGGAGACAACATGTCAATTGCACTGCACCAAACAGAGGTATGAATATTGGGAAATGACAATGGATGTCATGAAAATTGTAGGGAGGGGGACTGTGGTTGGGGGGGGGGGGGGGGTAGGAGCGAGTAGAGCCAGTGTGGTAAACTTCATTACAGTAGGTGAGGTAGATAAGTAACTTAGATACTCTCTGATTACTAGCTAGCCTGACAATAATCCTGTGCAAAGAGGAATGTTTTAAGCCTAACTTGGAATGTAGAAACTGTGTCAGCCTCTCTTACTTGAGCTGGGAGCTTATTCCATAAAACAGGGGCTTGATGGATAAAGGCTCTACCTCCAACTGTGCTTTTAGAATTACAGTTGGAGGTGCATGCCAGCAGAAGTGTCGGGAATGTTAGGTTGTTAAACCAATTCTTGTGGGGATTAGGTCTAAAAGACAGGTTGAGCTTTTGGAGGATATAATAACTGATGTTAATTCTGCTAGATCTACAGCAGTGAAGCAGTCTAATGTTACAGAGGTTTCTATAGATGCCTTTGTTTCTACTGTTTTAGCCTGTTCTGGGCTAATAGTGGGGATAACTTTGTTCAGCTGATGCCTAACATTTAACATTTTACTATCAAAAAATGAAAGAAATTCCTCAGAGCTGAGAGTAGCAGGAATATGTGGTTCCACTGAGCTGTGACTGCTAGTCAGTCTGGCTATAGTACTAAAAAGAAATCTCGAATTATTTCCATTCTGTGCTATTAAAGCTGAATAGTATTGGGTTCTGGCTTTAAGCAGAGATTTGTTATCATTTAAAAGGCTATATTTCCAGCTATTCAGAGACTGCTCTGAGCCGGATCTGCGCCATTCTCTTTCTAACTTACAGGTTATTTGTTTAAGGGAACGTGTTCAGCAGTGTACCACGGTGATACTCGGTTTTGTCTAAATATTTTTGGTTTCAAAGGAGCAACAACATCTAATGTTCTCCTGAGGGCTTCCATGGAGTCATCAACAAACTGATCATTTTTTCTGGGACTGAAACTATGCTGCTCTCAGAGTGTTTGCTCAGCATGTTACTAAATATTGGTTGAACTGCAAGTTTAAATTTAGATACAGAACGGTCAGTCACTGTTCTTCAGAGCTGTTCTTTATTTATTGGAGCGGTGGAATTCTCTAGAACAAACTGAAAGGTTATTAGAAAGTGATCTGAGAGTATGGGGTTATGAGGGAGCACACTCAGCTGATCTCTATACCATGAGTTAAAACAAGGTCCAGGATGTGCTTATGACAGTGAGTGGGTTCCTTTACATTTTGTGTGAAACCAACATTATCTATTAAAGCTGAGAAAGTATTTCCTAGACAGTCACTACGGTCATCAACATGAATATTAAAATCCCCTACTTTTATTATTTTATCAGAATCTAAAACAAAAGTTGAAAGAAAATCTGCAAACTCAGCTAAAAATTCAGAGTACGAGCCAGGAGGACGATACGAATGAAACAGATTTTGGAGTTTTTCTGTTTGAGTGATTTATAGACAATATCATGTTTTCAAAGGAGTTCTAAGTGTATTTGGCTTTAGTGTTAGGAAGTAAGCTAGACTGTGATATTACTGCTAACCCACCTCCTTTCCCAGAAATCCTAGATTTCTGATAGTTATTGTAATTATTATAATTCAACATAACATAGGTATCCTGTTGGAGCCAGGTTTCTGTTAGGGCTAGCAGGATAAGTTTGTTATCATTAATTAACTCATTGATTAAAAGGAACTTTGAGGAAATGGATCTAATGTTTAGTAACCCACATTTAATGACATCATGATTTTGCTTGTTGTTATTGAGAGTATTAGTTTCTTTCACTTTTAGGTTTCCGTGTGTCACTCCTTTCATTTGACTTTCAGCACCAAAGCTAAAGCCAGCAGCTGCTAGACTAACTCTGTGTGGGGTTTGCACTGACGCTAAAGGGAACTCAGAGGAGAGTTTTAAACTGCTGCTCTGTGCCCAGAACCTGTCCCTGGGTTGTCAGTTTGCATGGCTAATGCTAGCAGAAATGTTTTTAGAAAGAAGAGCGGTGCCGTGAAAAGTGGGATGGATGCCATTTCTTCCCATGAGACCGGGCTTTCCCCAAAACGCGCTCCAATTGTCAACAAAACCAACGCTGTTTTCTGGGCACCATCTGACTAACCAGCGGTTAAATGATGAACTTTACATTTCATCACTGACTAGATTCGGGAGGGGACCACAGTGTCTGACATTAACTTAGCAAGTTTACACACTGATTCAATGTTTAATTTAAGAACTTCTGATTGTCTCCGTCGGGCATCATTACCACCTGTGTGAATCACGACTTGACAGAATCTGGACTTACTCAGAGCTAACATTCTAAGGTGTCACCAACTCTGGCTCCAAGATAACACCTGACTGTAGCTGTCGGGAGCTTTATGTGTCTAACTTCAGAGGAGCCAATAACTAGAGCTGACGTTTCAAATGGCATGTTTCAGAGGGGAGAAAATGTATTATGTAGCGGGACCTTCGGTGGCTCCAAGTTTTTGTGTTTAGCGCTATGCTTCCTTCCCACCGGTACAAACTCATCCTGAGTTTTTCCCGGTTGCTGACCGCGAGGGGCTGGGATGCTCGGCAGTTTAGTTTTGGTAGTGCAAGCCGCACTGTGGGTCACAATCTGGCAAACAATCTGGCTAACAGGCTTAGCATCCTCTGTGTGGAGCTGTGCTCCTAACTACTCTAGCCCGGCCTCCAAATCTAAAATAAGGCTACACTTATTTATACATCTGCCACTATTTTCACTAAAGGAGGTAGGATCTTCACTGAACATTTGGCACATGGAGCAGGACAGAGGAGTGAAAGCAGACGAGGTGGAGGCCATGCTAGCACTTAGCCAAGGCTAGCAGTGTTTGGCTAAGGGGAAGAAACTATGTCGCAAACTGCTTAGACAGCAGTGGTTAACACAGTAGTTACTCAATGGAATGCTAGAGAAGACACTTATATTGTTTGAATACCAAACAGGATAACACTAAGTTAGATATTAACAAAACATGTGCTCAGTGACTGGAGCAACTAAAGGAGCAGCAAATGGACAAGCACTGGTTACACTGACCCAGAAATAACATCGTCAGCAGCAGCTCATGGAAAGCAAGAAAGAAAGTAATCCTGTGATCTGTGAGATTCCAGAAAAAATATTAGCCTCTACTGCACATAAACCACAATTGTTAATTTCTCCTTCATGATTAATTGTCAAATAGTTTGTACTTCTGTTGGTTAAAGGGGACGCAATCCATACGTCACTTAAGTCCCTGATTGGTCAAAGTTTGACTGAGTTTTTTTCAACTTCCATAAATGTTTTTTTACTTTTATATCTTGAAATGGACAATAACTGCAGCTTTAATGCAGTGGATATAAATTACTGTTTATTTTTATTTCAACACAACATGAAGCCCTATTGTTCAAAGCTAAAGGCAGTTGAAGGTTTGCCTCTAAGAAAGACGCTGTGCTTCATCCTGCCTATGTGATATCACTGATCATATAAAATAATGATCCCACAGGCTTATTAAGTCTTCATGAATGAGGCTGCAGCTCCGTTTCGTTGAACATAACTGGATTGTTTCATCATCAGTAGTCAGATCTGCTTCTGCTAATTCCACTGTGGATGGAAATATTCCCTCCCCCAGTAGCTACATTTAGATTCAAAATTTGCGGAAAAAAAAGCTCTGTATTATCAAGAACCATTGTTTATGCCTACGTGTTTTTAAACTTTACTGTCTTTGAATAAACATCAGAAAGCTGGGTGCTAAAACTGTCCAAGTTGCTGATTATTTTTGTCTGCCTGTGGAGACATGACAGAAGACAATCAAATTCACTGCCTCCAGTGCTGCTAAAGAGGGAAAGAAACTCTTATGGTCATTGTCCTGCTTATCATTTGCCTTTCTAATTGGCAGAACATACCTGATGTTAGTAATCAGCAGTAGAGGTCACAAGGATACCAGGAAAAAGGTACAACCTGAATAGGCGGATCTTTTTCTGGTTACGTTGAAGAAGGTAAGTGACTATAGCTGTGAGTGTGGCCAGAAAGATAATGCTCACCAATGTTCACCAATTGTGATAAAAAGGAGTCGACCAAACCATGTTGACACACATCAGACAGTTCCAACAGAGGAGCTCTGACTTTAACAGGAAAAACTTTTTCTAACTTTGTTCTCCTTTAGTTTACTCTATTTTACTCCTCTGGATAGTCTGTGGAGGGTTCACACTGAAGTAAGGCAGACCGGAGTGAGCAACCAGAGCTGGCTCCTGTCTGAGCTAAAGCTTTTTTTTATTATGATTAAACTTTATTAAACTTAATTATCCAGGCCCCGAGCTGGAAAATGCTCAGGTCTGTCATAGACTGACCACAATAACAGGCCACCCTGACATATTCAGTTGTATCACACAGCACAACGCCACAGATGTCATGCATTTTGAGGGAGCCTTGCAATTGGCTGATTGCAGGAATGTCCACTAGAGCTGCTGCTCATGAATTGAAAGTTCTTTACCATCAACTGTCTTCAACAGCGTTTCAGAGAATTTGGGAGTACATCCAACCAGCCTCACAACCGCAGAG
Organism: Oryzias celebensis; assembly: GCA_014656515.1. Taxonomy (NCBI): domain Eukaryota; kingdom Metazoa; phylum Chordata; class Actinopteri; order Beloniformes; family Adrianichthyidae; genus Oryzias; species Oryzias celebensis. Next base: position 27,795,109 of record BNCR01000007.1, on the reverse strand, counting down.
CATGTATAACCACACCAGCCCTGGACCCGCACAAGCAGCCTGTTTATCTCCAAGATTGTCTGAGACCAGCCACTCAGACTTTTTCTGTATGCAGAACCAGAGACTTTCCTCACAAACTGTCAGAAACTGTCTCAGGGAGTCTCGACCTGACTCCAGTTTGTCTTCGAACAGACCTGAGTAGGCAGTTGCTCACATTTAACGGCGTCTGACTTGTGAGAGGTGTTCTTCTCATGAATCCCGGTTTACGTTGTTCAGGGGAGATGGTAGACAGCATGTGTGGTACTGTGCAAATGAGCAGTTTTCTGATGTCAATGTTGTGGATCAAGTGGACCATGGTGGCAGTGGTGTTATGGTATGGGCAGTCGTATAGAGCATGTTCAGGGTGATCTGGATCTTTATATATGACAGCGTGTTCCAGTTCCTGCCAATATCAGCAACTTCGCCCAGCCATTGATGAGGATTGGACCAACATTCCACAGGCCACAATCCACTTTTTTTCTTCACCAGTTTAAAGACTGCAAGCACTCTGCCTAGTTGGGCAAGTTAAGACATCTAGCTTTGGGTTGAGCTGCGATTGTCTCTCAGTGTGAGACATGAACGACCCAGTGTGTCTCTCCTCAAAGCTCCAACAGCCTGCTATTTGCTGTTTTGAAACTGCTGGATAGTTTAGACATTTTCTGATCCCAATTGACATAAATTTGACTATCCAACATCCTCGTAGAAATGCATCCACAGGCAGTTGGGACGAACACATCAACTTCCACTTTCCCCATGAATTGTTGCTGTATCCAGCCGCCTAAGTTCTGTCCGGGCAGAACAGGTTTCCTATTCCTTCGCGTGCTAAAAATCTTGTTGATTAAACTCTAAGACCAGTTGATAATATCTATTTTCAGAGTGAGAAAGGCAGAAGAGTCCACAAGAATTGGGGATACAGGCTCAGAAGGGAAGACAGGACAAGAAAATGTGTTGCTCAGGCAATGGCAGGAAGACAACAATGTCCACATTTCCTTCCCTCACCTATGTAGTCATGAGCTTTAGGTCATGATTGAAAAGATAAGATTCCAGATACATGTGGCTGATATGATTTTCCTCCCCATGATGGCAACAATAACAATGTGGTAGGAGAAGTGGTCAACGCTCTTTCAAACCGAGAGAGGTCAGTTGAGGAGGCTCAGGTATCTCTTTCTAATGACTCAGAATCTGGTCATGTCACTGCCATGAGGTGGTCCTAAACCAGGGGTCTCCAACCCTGGTCCTCGAGGGCTACCATCCTGCTTGTTTTGCAGCTAACCTTGCTTCAGTAGATGCTGATTAGCTGGATTGAATCAGCTCAGTTTCTGATTGACTGAACACACCTGATCCAGGTGAGCAGCAATTACTGAAGCAGGGTTAGCTGCAAAACAAGCAGGGCGGTAGCCCTCGAGGAACAGGGTTGGAGACACCTGTCCTAAACAGTCTTCAGAACATGCTGGAGTCTTGGAAGGACTGGGAGGACCCGCAGAACTGGAGGGAATTTCTGTGGAGAGGCAAGTTTGAGCACCATTCCATTAGACTCCTGCTCCTGTGACCCGGCTTCAGATAAGCAGAAGATGGATGGATGGAATTCTGAGCTTTTCGACATCATAAACTTTAAATAAGGCAATATTTTATTGTGACATTTCTTTGGAAAACATTTTTGTGTATTATTTAGAGATGTTTTCTTGAGATTTTCCAATCACTGCATTATCTCTTTTAACATTTTATACAGAGTCACAACTTTTCAGTTTGGTTTAAATATTAATGTGCAAAAATTGAATTAAAAGTGAATGAAAGTCTTTTTTTATTATTATTTGAACCTCAATTAAGCACAATAGCCTTGACTTCTGTCAGGATTTAGGATTGTTATTATCCAAAATTCAAAAATAAAGATTTTGCTCACAAAGCAGGGGTGGGGGTGTAGTTTTGGGGAGGGAGTGTAGCATCATACACAAGGGTTAATCAAAAATAGAGCAGCTGCACAGTTTCCACAGCGGAAATGTTTATCATAGTCATCTTTATCTTCTTAACAAAATTTAAAATGATAAATGATCAGTATTTAAAAAAATAATGTTTCTGTGTATGAGTTTTTGGTATATTCCCATCTGGTCATGCATCTGTTATTTCTGTCTTCCCATCCTCTAATTCTGTCTCCTGTTACCCATTGAAAGTCAAACATTGCTGTTAACGAAAGGAAACAGCGAAAACACCGTTGACATACAAGCACATATGTATTGTTCTCAGTGGAGCTGCAGTCAATTAGCTAATGGCTTGTTGAAAATGATCTCTATTAAAACTTTCAATCAATAAATCAAACAGAACGAATGAGGATTTAATTGATCTACATCAGCTTTCCTATTGACTTCATGATACTGTCACCATGGCTACCACATGGGACAAAACTGAGGCTGATAAGGCTGAGTCAGCAGGATTTATGTGTGTTACACAATGAGAATGCCGGTAATCCAGCATCAGTGCAGCAGCATGCAGTGTTTTAGACCATTCGAAGAGATGCAGTAAAGGGTTGGGGAATATTTTCAAACCCCAAGATTAAACCAATAATAACAATACTTTTTCAAAACAGAATAATTGCCACTTGTAATCTATTTTTCATATAATTATAAACATATTGGTAATTTGAGTTTTTGTTTCTTAACAAAAGAAAAAAAAACCAACAAAGGAAAACAATTCTATTCTTTTTTTTTTTTTGTTCTGTCCAACAGCCGAGCAAACAGATCAGACCTGAAGGCCTATTGTGTTGGACAGATTTTACTGTTACAATAGGAGGAGGTTATGACTCTTCTGATGCAAAAGGTGTATGTTTGCATAAACTCCTTTTGTGTTTGAAGCTAAACTTTTTGCATATTATGACTTCTGGGACTCCAGAAGGCATCTGACAGGTTTGTCAGGCTGTCTAAGCGAGCTGCAGCCTGGGCTGTTTAGGAGGCAAAAACTTGGGGAGGCCATGTAGAAGTACTATCAGTTGGCCTCGAAGAGGTTCTGGCAAACCGTCCGACGCCTCAGGAGGGGAAAGCAGTTTTCTACAAGCACCATTTTAAGTGCAGGTGGGGAGATGCTGGCTTAAACTGGGGACATTGTCGGGTGGTCATTTGATACAAATGTATACAAATGTATTCAATAGGGGTTGAGTTTTTTTGTAAATGTATACTGTTGCTCGAGCTGAGAATTAAATTTGTGATGGTGTCTCTCTGCAGAGTGTTTTTCTGTCTCAGGACTGCTTTCAACTCTGGAAGCTTTCAGCAGCCAGCAAAAGTCCATGGGGTTAAACTGCCTGGTAACAGCAAAGAAGATGCATTATTTATGATGAAGTGCAAACCAGTTGCATAGTCTGGCGTTTCATATTTAATGAGGGGTGTCTGGTCACCATATTATAATGTAGGTTACAGACATGTTACTGGTCTGTTTTTTAGCAAAGCTGAACTCATTCTAGGTGTCAGATCACCTCGCTACTTTCTAATGAAAACAATAACACACGCGGTTAATTCTTTTAAATTCATGTGTTAATTTTCACTAACCCAAATTAATTACACATCAAAGGCAACCATCTTTCACTTGCAACGGGCAGTTCTGGCCTCCACGGGATGCATTAATTTCTAAAAATGCACACTTTGTCGGGCATTTGCCCTCTTATACCATAGTCACTTACTGCAGTGAAGGATCTCCTGGCTCCCTAATAATCCTTTTGTCTGGAAATATGTTGGTGAAGGACTCAAATGCAGCAGAAACGCAAAGACTCAAACTTCAACATAAAAAAACTAACTGTAAGGAAGCCACCACTGACTCCTTTCTTTTAGCGTCCACCGATATCCCTACCTGGTCGTCCTTGCCAACGGCCCCCACCTCCTCGAACAATTGACTGATTGATTGACAGAATCTCCCAAGCTGCTTTCAGTGGAGGGGGTGAGGATTTTTCTAAAAACATTGCTCATGATTGTAGACAGTAGTTGCCCTAGAAACGTAACTCAGAGCAACTGGAGCTGGAGGTAAAGCATTTTCTCTGGGTGATGTTGTCAGAGGGGAGAGAGTGAGGCCCAAAAATTACAGATCCACTGAGGAGCTTACCAGTAGCTCCAGTAGCAGAATAAGCCTTCAATTTTTAAATGTTTTAATAACACAATCTAAAACAATGGGGGCAGCAGTGTAAGCAAAGATGCCCAGACTTCCCGCTCTCCAGCCACTTCCTCCAGCTCCTCTGGGGGGACCCCGAGGCGTTCCCAGGCCAGCCGAGAATTATAGTTTCTCCAGCGTGTCCTGGATCTTCCCAGGGGCCTCCAACCAGTGGGACATGCTTGGAACACCTCCCTAGGGAGGCGTCCAGGAGGCATCTGAACCAGATGCCCGAGCCACCTGAACTGCCACCTCTTGATGTGGAGAAACAGCCGTTCAACTCCAAACCAGTCCTGGGTGACGGTGCTTCTCTCCCTATCTCTAAGAGAGCGCCCAGCCACCCTACGGAGGAAGTTCATTTGTGCTGCTTGTATCCGGGACCTCGTTTTTTTTGGTCATAGCTCATAACCATAGGTGAGTATTGGAGCATAGATCGACCAGTAAATTGAGAGCTTTGCTTTCTGGCTCAGCTCTCTCTTCACCACGACAGACAGGTTCAGGGACCGCATGACGTGGACGCAGCACCAATCCGCCTGTCGATCTCATGCTCAGATCTTCCCTCACTCGTGAACAAGACCCCAAGATACTTAAAGTCCTCCACTTGGGACAGAAGCACTCTACCCACCCAGAGAGCAAACCATCTTTCTTGTTTTTTCAAACTACCTTTCTTTTATTTAGCAGTGCTGACCCTCATTCCAGCCACTTCACACTCTGCTGCAAATCGTTCCAGTGCATGCTGAATATCCTGGCTCAATGAAGCCAACAGGACACCATCATCTGCAGAGAGCAGAGAGGAAATCCTGTGGTTCCCAAACCAGACCCCCCACAGACCCTGGCTGCGCCAAGAAATTCTGTCCATAAAGACTATGAACAGAACCGGTGATAAAGGACAGCCCAGCCAGAGTCCAACATGTACTGGGAACAGGTCTAACTTACTGCCGGCTATGTAAACCAAACTCATTGGTGGACACCGGAAGCATGGGATGCCGTCAAGCTGTAGAAGGAGTCCTATCAGGTCTGGCTGGCTTGTGGGACTCCAGAGGCAGCTGACAGGTATCGGCAGTCTAAGCGAGCTGTGGCTCAGGCTGTAGTAGAGGTAAAAACTCGGTCCTGGGAAGAGTTCTATCGGTTGGCCTCGAAGAGGTTCAGGCAAACCGTCCGGCGCCTTAGGAGGGGGAGACAGTTTTCTTCAAGCACCGTTTTCAGTGCAGGTGGGGAGCTGCTAACTTCGACTGGGGACATTGTCGGACGGTGGAAGGAATACTTCGAGGATCTCCTCAATCCTGCTGACACACCTTCTTTTGAGGAAGCAGAGGCTGAGAGCCTTGGGTGGGGCTGTCCATTACCCAAGCTAAAGTCTCAGAGGTAGTCAACAAGCTCCTCGGTGGCAAGGCACAGGGAGTGGACAAGGTGCGCCCTGAGTACCTTAAGTCTCTGGATCCTGTGGGAGTGTCTTGCACGTCTCTGCACCATCACGTGGCAGTCGGGAACTGTACCACTAGACTGACAGACAGGAGTTTTGGTTCCTCTTTTCAAGAAGAGGGACTGGAGGGTGTGTTCCAACTACCATGGAATCACATCCCTCCCCCCTTCCCCAAAGGAAAGCGTTCTAGTCCCCAGAACTACTCACTGTACCTTTGGGAACTTTACCTGATAACGCTCTGGGAGCTCCTTGGTTCAGGTGCTTGAGTATCTTCGCCCCCTCTGTCACTGGGAGGGGAAATGCAAATCCCCATAGTGCTAGGCCATGTATGAGTATAGTTTGCTCTTTAATTTCTGCTGACCTGCTGGACATCAGATTGCTGTGGTGCAAAACATGTTCAGGACCATCTTTACTCTCTGGCCTTACTCTAAAGACAGGGCAGTCTGGATAGGGCTGGGCTACTATGACCTGAAGTTCAATTTCCCACCTGTCACTAAGTTTTCCCTTTTCCCTTCTCTGCTGGGCCAAAACCAAAACCCGCTCTCCTGGAAGCAGGTGGGACATCTTAGCAGTCTTGTCATAGATCAGATTGTTTGTGCTGGCGATTTTTAGTAAAAAGGCTGACGCTTTGGTGTAAGTATAACTCAACTGTTGGTGGTACTTACACAAGCACTTTCCAGTAGTAGTGATACTCAACGAGCTCACTTCTCCCATCAGCATGCCTACAGGATTTCTAAGGTGGCAGCCAAACATTACAAAAGGTGGTGCATATTTAGTTAAGGCATCGACTAATGACCACAGGAAAGGGATTCAGGTTCCTTACCCTCACAGGTAATCTACCCTGATCTACTGTCACCAGAGTCCGTGCAACCTCTTAATTGCAGCCTTCTAATGGTTCCACCATCGCACAAACTTTCTGCCTGCGAGGCCAAGGTATGATCTTTCCCCACAGCATCATTTCACTGCTTGTTGGTACAGTCACAGGTGACCAGCAAGCTGGAGGAGCTAACCTGGTCAAAGCCTCCCTAGCTGAAACAGCTTTGATGCCTGTTGAAACAGTCAGCAAAAAACCCTCCCATGCTCTCCTAAGGGGCTGGCCTTTTATAAAGGGTGATCTGTTCTTTTGAAACAGTATTCTATGTAATCTAAGTTCTTGTGATTGGTTAGCACCACAAAGGGATAAGATGCTCCCTCCAGCCAGTGTCGCCACTCCGATTAGGCATCCTTCATGGCTAGCAACTCACAATCCCCGATGTCATAGTTACGTTCTGTGTCAAATAGCTTTCTAGAGTAATAGGCACAGGGAAACATCTTAGAGGGCTGACCATGACGTTGCGACAGGACATCACCCACACCGGTACTGGATGCATCCACCTTGACCACAAATGGAAATGGGGGATCAGGATGATGAAGGATGGGTACCTGAGAGAATAGGAGCCCCTGGTAGCAGATCTATAGCACAATCATAAGGTCTATGAGGCGGCAGACGGGTGGCGTGCTGTTTATTGAAGGCCTCATGTAGGTCTTGGTATTGATGTGGCAGAGAGTCTGGGCAGTCCTACGTTTTGTTTAAGGTGAGCTGGGTGGAGGCGAACTGGTTGTGACGAGACGGACAGGCGTGCGGGACCCGCACGAACAGTTGACCAGCTGATGGTGGGATCATGTCTCTAAAGCCATGGAAGTCCCAGAATGATTGTCTCATCTCATTGTTTTTTTGTCAATATAGGGTGCTGTGTGTGCGTTAATAAGGAAAAAATGAACTTTTAGCAAATAGCTGCAATATAACAAAGAGGGAAAATTTAAGGGGTCTGAATGCTTTTCGTACTCACTGTACATGTATGTGTACATGCACATGTATGTACGTTGTGGGCTCACTTCACACGATGTGTCCTACTTGGAACCAAAACCAAACAAATTTAAAAGAAAAACATTTTCAATGTCACATTCATTTAAACATTTTTGGGGTAAAAAAAAAAAGCTCATTTTGCCAGTAAGTTATTTTTATTCAAACATCCAATAACACACAATGTTGCCTGGCAAATGAGCAGTGCCACCTGGCCAGCAATGTCCTCTGACTTGAACCCTAGAGCACGTCTGGGACCAGTTGAAGCAGAGACTGGATGATCATACCCCAACCCCAAGTGACCTGCCGGAACTGCATGTAGTTGAAGTGGAATAGAACAACATCATGAGTGTAGTGAGGAGCACGAGGCGTCACTGCGAAGCTGTCATTGAAGCAAATGCTGGAAATACCTGCTTTTGACCAGCTAATACCTGCTATTGACGTGGTCTGTTTTTATTTTGGAATATCTTTATTATTGTCTTAATTTGGAGGTAAATTATATAAAACCAATGAAAATTGTGTTTCTTCTCAAAACATTTTTGATATTTGTTTAAATGTGATCAGTAAACGTCAAGCTTCAGTTCTATCCTTCGAGATGCATTGTTGTCAAGGGGAAAAAAGCTGGAGTTAACATTCTGATGACGTTCAGTGTGAAAGGTGTTTCTGTCTTTGCTAGAATTGTAAGAAAAAAAACCTCATAGCTTTCAAACGAGCTCCGGGCTCTAGGTATTTGTGTGAAGTATGATGTGACACCATTGTATGGTGACACAGCCCCATTTAAGGACTACAGTGAAAATGAATTAGTTTAATCTACATGATTTTAATTGTTCTCATGTGAAGTTATTCAGCATGAAATGAGTGACAAAGTGGCTCCCTTTTGTTTTCTTTCATGTCTTCTAAGCATCTAGGAAACACTAATGACTCCTTCCCTTTTCTTTTTATATCTCTTTTTTTCTTTCCCTCATTATTGTAACTGTTTCTCTCATTTATTCTGCCTTGGTTCCATGTATATTTCCTCCCTCTTTGTGTCCTCCATCACTTTCTCTTTTCCTCATGCCTGTTTTTCCCTAATCGTTTTATTCATGCAGTATAAGTCAAATGCGTGCACGCACAAACACACCAGAAGGACACATTAGCCTCTGTATGAACTGTCTGAGCTCTGCCAGGATCAGGGGCTGCAAGGCACTGATAACACTCTCACTCTCAGGGGGTTCACTTGTCTCTGGTTTCACGTTGCAGCAGCCAATCGATCGATTGGTCTGAAATATAATTCCCCCCGACCAGACTATGACTGAAAAACAGAACCACAGATGAGATGGGCAGGATGGTGATGTGCAGTCAATGGTAAACATTGTGGAACTGAACACGCTCAAAAAAGAAAGGATGTGTGACACCAAAGAGGATGGAGAACCACCTACTCAAGTGTCACTTTCTCAAACACATCCTGACAGAATGTGAAGCTCTGACATTGCCCTCCATAGGCAGCATTTTGTATTACAAACTTGGATTGTTCCTAAACGTCAATTCTTAGAGTGTATTCAGACCAGGAAAGTCCATTGGTCCAGACCAAGTCCACTTAATTTGTTTTGGATCGAGTCCTAAAGATTGCGTTTTGTCTGTATCAGGACTGGCATCTACCGCAGATTTCTCTTTCGGACCAAAGCTTGCAAACAAAACCACAACACTAAAGATCTCTTCAGTCATTGGCCAGGAACTATGAGACGGGTCAAAACAACAAGAGATAGTCGGAGGTGCGATTCGGTTTGTCCTCAGTTTCCGTGCTGGCCCCTCCTGTGTTTGCTTAATTAATTAATTTATTTATTTTTGCCTAAGTAGGCTGCTTCCAGCCAGCCTACTTTTCCTTAGAGCTGCAGTTTTTAGTCTTTGTTCAGTGCCATGCAACGAGACACAGAAAAGCATGTAAGAAGAACTTTCAGCTGCGTTAAAATAAGCGTTCTGACAAGTAAAAAGTTGGACCATTTTCCTTTTTGACAACAAGACAATCAATGCTTTACATTTGTCCGAGGTTCATTGCTTTATCCCTAGTGTGTTTACATCATTGAACTTCGTCTATGGCGGCTGTTTTGATCCAGCTAATCCGTCCAGAGTGTTTTGCATTCAGACTGAGAACTCTCAGAGCAATCCGAAACTCAGTCCAATTAAAAACCAATCCGAGACCACCTCAAAAGATGGGTCAGAGAGCTGCTCCTGGTCCCGGACCAGGGTTTCCTTGACCATATTCAGACTGAACATTTGTTTTGGATTACTGGGGGAAACGAACTCTGGTTCGCTTTAAGCTGACCAAATGTGTCGAGTCTGATTCAACAAAGATTATAAAAATTTAAACACAAGTGTGTATCAGGGTGAAAACTGCTGCTGGTTTTCCTTCACAGCTGAAAAGCTTTTATGTTTTTAAGTGGACCTAAAGTTATGTAATTTGCTGAAAAGCTTGTCTACAAAACCGACTATTGTTTTGATGGAAAAACAGCAGGTGATCCACACTGCAAATGCAGCCTCCCAGAAATAGATGTAAAAATTCTTAAAATTTGAAAACTAATCTTTAAAGACTCACTCCAATGAAAATGATCTTTTTGGTGTTTTTAACATGTCCTTCCCTTTGTAGAATTGTTCTCATAATAGAGGACCTATAAAAGAATGTAAGATTAAAACTGCGTTTCTGAGTATTTCTTCATTTAAATCAGAAACCGGATGATAGAAAAAGCTCAGACTAGTAACACCGGTACTAACTTTTCTTACCACTCCATTCCTCTGCCCCCTTTCACGCGTTCATTTTCCTCGTCAGAGCTGGCCTCTGGCTCAAAACTGTACGGCTGGATCAATCCACTTTTGCTTTTGAAGAAACTTTTCTGCCTCCATATTGTGCGCAAAAGTCACAGTTTTGAGATCACATTTCCTAACTTGCAAAAAAAATGTAACAAATTAAAACTTCATAATTTGCAAATGAAAATATTTAATATTTGCTTTGAAAATTGTTTTTGTTTCAAAAAAATGTTTGCTCTTGCGGCGCAAATGTTTTCAGATGTGTTGTCTCTTATCTCCCTTTCGTTATTTCTTTGATTTTGAATTCATAAGTTTAGCTGGATAATTGGGCAAGATAATTTTACTGCCAGGGGATCAATAACATTCTAAAAAGTTTAATTCTATCACGTTCATTCAGTTGAATCAACGTTCCGGGACTCGATGTTTATGCCTGTGACCCCGTGACGTAATTTTGACTGTACCCAAGCAAGCGTCGTATTCAAAACAGACATGTGAAACGTAAAACTAAAGGTTGTATTCATATTTTTTCTGCAAAGTTGTGCACAAAAAATTAATTTGTGTATAACTTAGTATTTATGAATACAACTTTGTGAATATGTTTCTTATTGACAGCTTCCTTACCCCATACAGACAGAGCTTTCAGTGACGGGGAGAGGGTGGGGTTGCTCCGAGCCACTAGTCCCGCCCACAATTTAGAATTGTTTTAATAATGAGCTACTGCCGCTGTGGGCATGAAATATCTAATAAAATGTGTAATTAAAACAACAAGTCATTTTGATTTTGGCTAAAAACTGCACACTCACAATTAAAAGACTTCTGGGAACAATTTCACAAAAGAAAAAAGTATGGTTGGACTGGGACTTTAGATGAGGACAAAAATGTGTCAATGGGCTACATTTCTCCAAAACTCACATTTTAAGAAATAAAATTTTGCCACAATGACATGTCTTCTTAAACTAATATAGTATTTTGCTTTTGAAAAACTTTCTTGATAAGATCATTTTTCTTGCAAGACAGAAAATTAGACATTTTTTCAGGAAACAAGGGTTTTTTACTCTCTTAAGATTCCATTTTTGCAGTGCAGTCTTGCTGAAGTCTCTAATGAAATTAACAACACAAATGTCTTTGTCCTTCAATTGCTTACTTTACTCTTTTTAATTTATACTTTTATTCTGTTTGTAAAGGATGCTGCTCTGGGAATCCTGTCATCCTCCAAGCTGCAATGCTTCATCCATGTCACAGTTTTCTGCCCAGCAACCAGACTATCCTTTTACAAGGTTCAATGTGTGATTTACTTTGACTAGGCGGTGGGGGGGTTGAGAAAAGGGATCGAGGTGTGAAAAAAGCATGGAGACTGGTGCTGAAACAACAGTTTTATGAGTGTTGACGTTTTTATGAAAAGCTGACCGCCCTTGTTTTCTGACTTTAAGGAGAAGTGAGAAAACTGTCGGATTGAAAATGTGTTTCATGTCTCTCTGCTGCCCCCTCCCCCTCTGAACTAGTACTGCAGCCTGATCTGACTGCATCCAATGTTCATTTTCTGTCCAATATAGGTGAAATTTTCACTCTTTAAAATGTTGGGATCTACTGAGTGTTTAGACAACTTTAACAGTTTAATTAACAGGTTTACATCTAAAATGTAAATATCTTTGGAAACATTCAGTCATAAAGTACTATGTTTATATCCATTTTCATTGTACTGACGCCTTTGCTACTCTGAGCACACCAGCTTAGGAAGTTTCCTCACCTCGGCTCTGTAATTCCTCTTCCTAATTTGTCCATATTTTCAGTCTAAACGTTGAAAAGAACAGACAGCTTCTTGTTATTGATGGAAGAGGATTTCAAGCAGTTGTGCATGGAATCATCGTTGTTACTCTATTACAGACTGTTGTGTGTGTACAGATGACTAAACGGCTGTTCTATTCAATCTCTGCTGGTTTAGTGTTGTTTTTCTGGATGATATTAGAGCTGCAGTCACAATTGAGATTGTGGAGGACAGTCCCAGACTAATGCAACTGTTTTAAGGTTTACCCATCAATTTGCCAAAGCATGCTGATTGTATTACATTTGCAGAAAGCTGGATTTCAGAGTCTGACTAGTCCTTAAGGAAGATAAAAATAAAACCAAAAGTCTTAGTCACATGCACCCACATTGGGGTTGACCACTGACTGTAGAATCACTGTAGGTGATAATATATGTCAACGGGGTTGACCCCATAGCCCATAAAAAAAAACAGTGAACAAATCGAGGTGTGACGTCACCCAAAGAAAATACCTGACCTCTGGCTCTCGCACAATGAAGCCAAATCTGTCACCATAGCTTCCTGATACGTGCGCCACCATTTTTAAACCATTTAACAGTGATTGGTTGGTCTGAGTCATGTTTTTAGGGAAATTACAGTCACCAATCATGAGTGAGCTTGTATGAAGGCCACACTCTTTCCAATGAAGGTGGGCTCAGCAAAAGCTGTCAATCAAACATTCGAGGGCTGCACATGCTTTCACTGAGGCATCTGATTGGTCAGTTTACATCTTGAATTACTTGCAATGAAGAATAAAATATCTTTTTAAAAATAGGATTTAAAAGAAGATGTAAAGAAGAACATATAAAAACAAATAAAATGACTGAGTAATAATTGTCTATTTCTCAAGAGAAGTCTAAGGGATTTTGACTTCTTGACTCCATGGGTCTCAAGGTGCTTTCAATAAAGAAACCATAAAAAACAGCCACAAAGAAGGTAAGATAAGGATTATAAGTACACGTGGTGAGTGTATCTATTTATAAGGCTATTGTATGACTTACAGGTACAGTCTAGTTGTTGGTAAGATTACAATTTCACCCAAATTCAAATGTCGCGTGCACAGGTTGTACACGTGATATGCAAGTGCTCGTAGGACACTTGCTTCTCACCTTCTTCACCCTTACTTACCCTAATAATAATAATAATAATGTATTGGATTTTTCTGCATTTTCCAGAGGCTCACAGCTCCTTACAGTGTGTATCCGTTATTCATGCGTGGTGATGGTGAGCTGCGGATGCAGCCACAGCTGCCCTGAGGCAGACTGACGGAGGCGTAGCTGCCATGACATGGCTATGGCCCCTCTGACCATCACCAGGACCTTCAAACACATTCCCACACCAGATTGAAGGTCAACAGCCCAATACATTTGCATCATCAATAGCACACAAACCGAGCACGAGGGAGAGGGAGAAAGGCTAAATTGACTCAGAAAAGTTAAGGGTTGATGCTACGTTCACACCAGAAAATTAGTGTTCGAGGGACTGCTTCCAATAAAAACCTGTTTGTTCACCTTTCGGCTTGGCCCTTCAGGGGTCTCCACAGTGAAGGAACTTTCACTGCTTTGCACAGGTGGTTTGGCAGAGAGTTTTGCACCAAATGCCCTTCTTGACACAACCCTGTACTTTAGCCGGGCTAGGGACCAGCACAGGGAGACTCAGACATGGACCCTCTTGTGGCAACATAGTTAGGCAGTAGCACCAAGGGTCTTGTCCAAGAACCTGGTTGAAGCTCATTGCACACCCGAGGAATGAAATCCTGATGTCCCATGTGAAAGTCCTAAACACGATCCTTCCAGATCAGCTCCTTGAAGCTGGGGGACTTGGTGTTTTTAAATGCCAGCCTTTAAGGTGATTAAAAATCTTAATTTTTTGTTTTGCACAGAATTGTCTTGTGGTTGCAGTGATTTGTGTTGCTTCATTTTTTATTTTATTCAGGAAAAAGTTGAAAATCTTGGATTAACCAGCTGATCCAGACAAGATCTCAGGTACTCTTGGAAAAGTTGAAACGTAGATAGCTAATAATTGTATTTTATTGTTCATTAAAATTATATGTTATCTGGAGTGAATGGGTAAAAGCAATCGGAATCGGCTTTTCGGTGAGCTGAGCAAAAACAACCATTCCTCCAGGAACAGCTGGAACAGCTGGAATTTCTATCACTACTTTTTGAATGTTAAGTGTGTCAGTATCAGCTGTCCTTGGCATTAATGCTGGACACTTACATCTTCATGGGTTGTCTCATAATTCTTTCACTGCTCATTTTGTAGACGCACGCACACGCACGCAAACACACGCACGCGCGCGCGCACACAATTATTGGTACCCCTCAGTTAAAGAAGGAAAAACCCACAATTCTCACTGAAATCACTTGAAAAAAGTAACAATAAATAAAAATTTATTGAAAATTAAAGAATCAAAATCAGCCATCACTTTTGAATTGCTGATTAACATAATTATTAAAAAAAAAAACTAATGAAACAGGCCTGGACAAAAATGATGGTACCCATAACTTATTATTTTGTTGCACAACCTTTTGAGGCAATCACTGCAATGAAGCGATTTCTGTATTTGTCAATGAGCGTTCTGCAGCTGTCAACAGGTATTTTGGCCCACTCCTCATGAGCAAACTGCTCCAGTTGTCTCAGGTTTGATGGGTGTCTTCTCCAAATGGCATGTTTCAGCTCCTTCCACAGATGTTCAATGGGATTCAGATCTGGGCTCATGGAAGGCCACTTTAGAATAGTCCAACGCTTTTCTCTCAGCCATTCTTGGGGGTTTTTGGCTGTGTGTTTTGGATCGTTGTTCTGTTGGAAGACCCATGACCTGCGACTGAGACCAAGCTTTCTGACACAAGGCAGCACATTTCTCTCCAGAATGCCTTGATAGTCTACAGATTTCATTGTACCTTGCACACATTCAAGACACCCTGTGCCAGATGCAGCAAAGCAGCCCCAAAACATGACTGAGCCTCCTCCATGTTTCACCGTAGGGACAGTGTTCTTTTCTTCGTATGCTTGGTTTTTGAGTCTATGAACATAGAGTTGATGTGCCTTACCAAAAAGCTCCAGCTTGGTCTCATCTGTCCAAAGGACATTCTCCCAGAAGCTTTGGGGCTTGTCAACATGCATTTTTGCAAATTCCAGTCTGGCTTTTTTAGGATTGTTTTTCAGCAGTGGTGTCCTCCTTGGTCGTCTCCCATGAAGTCCACTTTGGCTCAAACAACGACGAATGGTGCGATATGACACTGATGTACCTTGGCCTTGGAGTTCACCTTTAATTTCTTTGGAGGTTGTTCTGGGCTCTTTGGATACAATTCGAACAATCCGTCTCTTCAATTTGTCATCAATTTTCCTCTTGCGGCCGCGTCCAGAGAGGTTGGCTACTGTCCCGTGGGTCTTGAACTTCTGAATAATATGAGCCACTGTTGTCACAGGAAGTTCAAGCTGTTTAGAGATGGTCTTATAGCCTTTACCTTTAAGATGTTTATCTATCATTTGTTTTCGGATGTCCTGGGACAATTCTCTCCTTGGCTTTCTGTTGTCCATGTTCAGTGTGGTACACACCTTTTCACCAAACAGCAGAGTGACTACTTGTCTCCCTTTAAATAGGCAGACTGACTGATTATGAGTTTGGTAACACCTGTGATGTCAATTAAAGGACACACCTGAGTTAATCATGTCAGTCTGGTCAAATAGTTTTCAATCTTTTATAGAGGTACCATCATTTTTGTCCAGGCCTGTTTCATTAGTTTGTTTTTTTTTAATTATTATTTTAATCAGCAATTCAAAAGTGATGGCTGATTTTTCAATAATTTTTATTTATTGTTACTTTTGTAAGTTTCAAGTGATTTCAGTGAGAATTGTGGGTTTTTCCTTCTTTAACTGAGGGGTACCAACAATTTTGTCCACATGTGTATATCAATGCTCCTTATCTACAATTCTAAAATCCAGTTTCCTGAAAATTTCCCAGAAGTCTCTGCAAAAAAAAAACAGTGGTCAACAATGCTGACTAGATTGGCCAATACAGACCACAAACCATTACGTCTGAGCGGTTTTTCATGTGAAAAAAATGTATTTTATTTCACTTTTCTGTCTTTGCTTACCTCTTGTCGTTTTTTTTTTTTTTTATCGTGGGCTAGATCTGTCTTTAATTGTATTGATTTGACAGAATATTGCTTTTTGTTTGTTCCAGCTGCTGAAGTAGAAACAAAATAAGTAATGTTCCTTTGGACATGTTTAACCAAATGATTGTCCTCGTGATCTTTATTCAGTCTAACGTCAGCTCCAGCGGTGACGTCCTCCTACTGCATTTGAATCATCCAATCACGTTAGAGGATGAGCTGGCGTTAAAGAGACGGAAGTTAACCGGAAGTTATCCTACCAGCCTAACAGAGCAGCGTTTTCAAGCTTTTATACGTTTATTCGGAAAGGAAGGCATTTTCTCTTCGTCTGTGTACTTGTGAGGTAAGTCTAAGCTGTTTACACCGTTTCTCGTTAGAACACAGAGTCATAATTTGCCGTCAGCAGCTAGCATGCTAACAGCAAATCCCCGACGGTCTGTTTCAAAACATCGCTCTGAATGATTTCAATTATTTGACAGTAAAACAGCTTCTGCCGCAAGTGGATATCAGTGAGTTTGAACAAACACACCGTTTTCTTCAAGAAGCCACAGTTTCTAATTTGATCAATAAATGTGAAGCTTATCTAATACAATAATTGGCGAAAATATACAAATTAAATGAAAAGTTAGACATATCCCAGCAAATACACGGAGCCCAAATCGTCTTAATCTGTGATTTTGTGCGCATTTCTTATTCGTAGCAAGAACAATTTGGCTGCGTATGTGGGCACCAGAGGCTCAACCAGACTTTAGGTGATTGCAGAAACCATCTTTTTCTTGACTCTACGGTGACGGATCAACACTTAACCAGAATAATCTTTTATATAGAGGATTCGGATCGCTTGATTGTTGTCAGGCGCAGATCTTAATCACGACTGTTTCCTGAAGCTGCCGCGGCCCCCCAGTACCTGAGCCCCAAACCCACAGGACCCCCCCAACACAGAAGAGCTTCTGATTATTCCTGAGTTCAGCTTTCTGTTAATCCTCTCAGGAACTTTGCTCCTCAACACAGAGGTCATGGAGCTGCCGCAGTAAACCTTTAAAATGGAAAATGATTCCAGTTCACTTGATTTCTTTCCAGCAGAGACAGCTGTTCAAAGTGAAGCTCTTTCTGCCCCAACAGTAGTTCAGCTTTGGTCTCCACAAAGATCATTTTAATGCACTTTGTTAAGGAGAGTCGGAACTCCATCTTTCCTCTATAGCTTTGAGCTAAATGTTTCTGCTCCTGAAAGAAGGAAGCATCTCTCTCCAAACATGCTACTTTCAAATGATTCATAGCTGATTGTCTTGACTGCAGGTTTTTGGACCTTTTTTGAAGCAACCCAGAAACATATATGCATAAAGGATAAAGGCGTCATGTTCCCTTCCCTGCCGCCAAAAGATAACAGGCGCTCTGAATCAATGAGGGAACTCTGAGTGGAGTTTAGACCACAGATATCAGCAGATTAGGAGACAGTGTAGTTATGTGGACGTTAGAATGTATGGGATTTGATCTCACATGCAGCTCTACAACATAGAAGGCCTTTAACTGGAATGACCTTGTTTTTTTAACCTTATAGCCGGTAACGTTTGTGAGCTTCTTCCATGGATGCCTATGAAACAGTTGATTCATGTGATGTAATCATCATCATCTAGACCAGGTGTCTCCAACCCTGTTCCTCGAGGGCTACCACCCTGCTTGTTTTACAGCTAACCCTGCTTCAGTAACTGCTGCTCACCTGGATCAGGTGTGTTCAGTCAATCAGAAACTGCGCTGATTCAATCCAGCTAAATCAGCATCTACTGAAGCATGGTTAGCTGCAAAACAAGCAGGACGGTGGCCCTCGAGGACCAGGGCTGGAGACACCTGATCTAGAGTTAAGCCTGTTGTGACATGGATTTTGATTTGAACAAAGTTCCTGCAGAATCTGTGGACTAAATTAAAGGAATGCTCTTTATCTTCCTTTGTGTAATATTAGCTTTAGTTTAATGTGCATAGAAAGTCAACATGCCTCCTGCCTTGAATGTGAGCAGTTGCTCTGTAGAGTTTTTGAACTTGTGCGTTCGTCATGGACTCACTAAAGCACTCACTCTCACTTGTCTTCACCTCAGGAGTCAGAATGAGCCTCCAGTGGACAGCGGTCGCCACCTTCCTTTATGTGGAAGTCTTCCTCGTTCTTTTGCTCTGTATCCCCTTCATCTCGCCAAAGAGGTGAGTGCTGACCTGTCCTGTCTCATCAGAGCAGGGACTGAACACCACATCTGGACTTAAAATGTGTTTCAGAGACGTGACAGCCTCAATCCTTTCTTCAGCTAATCTTTATTCAGATTTTTTGTTTGTCACAATGAGCTCTGCTGAACAGAACGGCCTGAAGGGATGACTTCTTCTCATAAAGACAGTGGGGATCAAAGGTTTGGGCGCCCCAGATAAAATGTACTATTATTGTGCATAAAGAACCCAGGGAAAGATTGAAAACCGTCTAAAGACATCAAGATGAGAAAAAAATGTTGGCTTTATTTTCATCATTTACCCTTTCAAAACAACAGAAAACAAAATAATGGTGTGTGCAAAAGTTTGGACACCCTGCAGAGTTAGTACCTTGTACTGCCCCCCCCTAGCAGGTATCACAGCTTGTAAAGGTTGTTTAAGGTTTCTTCATCATTCTTCTTTCCAAAAGTCTTCCAGTTCTTTCAGATTTCTGGGATGTCTGTTACTCTCTGCTGTTTCCAGGTCTATCCATAGATTTTCAATGATGTTGAGGTCAGGTGATTGAAGTTCACTGTAAAACCTTCAGTTTCTGTCTCTTAATGTAAGACAGTGTGGATTTGGAGGTGTGTTTAGGATCATTATCATTTGGAGAAGTCATTCTCTCTTCAACTTCAACGTTTTCACAGATGGCATCAAGTTAGTGTCCAAAATTTGGTGGAATCCATTCTTCTTCTACTGGTGAAATGTTTCCTGTCCCGCTGGCTGCAATACAAGCCCTAATCATGATTGATCCACCTCCATGCTTAACAGTTGGACAGAGGTTCTTTTCAAACACTGATTTAGAGGTACCTCTGAGGAAAACACAGGAGTTAAATCGAAAGGAATAAAATACATATAAGTGAAATATAGAGTTTAATAACAAAATAAATAGGTAGGTGAATTATTAGATAAGTCTACAAATAAATAAAGAGATGTGTCACTGAGTGCAGCAAACAATTCAAAGTAAAAAGATAAGTAATGTAAAATGATTTAAATATCAATAAGTTCCTAAATTTCAACAAAGTCAGATTAAAAAGGTAGATCCTTCCTTGAAAGACATGAACAGTCTCTGAGGCTCTCTGGGAGGCTGTTCAACAGGGGAAGTCCATAGTAACTGAAAGAGGCTTTGACTTTTGGAATAATCAAGGCCTGTACCAGAGGACCTCAGGGTCCGCCAGGGCTTGTACCTTTAATCATATCAGATAGATGTGATGGCTCAAGACCATAAAAACATTATAAACCAAAAAAATAATTTTAAAATCAACTCTCTCAGGGAATTGCACAGGGAACCAATGCAGCAATTTTAAAATTGGTGTAATGTGTTCCTGCCCGCTGGACCTCGCCAGCAAATGTGCGGCTGAGTTTTTAGCAGTTGAAGGTTTGCTGCCCCTTTTCTGGGAAGAACAGAGAGCAGGGCATTACAGTAATCTAATCTTCTGGAAATGAAAGCATGCTTCAGCATCTCTGTGCTGGCAAGAGAGACAAATGAACGGACTCTGGCAATATTTTTAAGATGATAAAATCCTGTCTGTTATATTTTCTTTATCTGTGAAAAAAAATTCAGTGTCAAACTGAGTTGTTCCAGTGTTCATGTTGAGTGCAGCACAACTCCAGAGTCTGCAGGTCTTTCTGGAGGGATGCTGCAGTCAAACGTGGGTTTTTTCTTGCTTTTCTCACAATCCTGTGAGCTGCTCTGTCTGAGATTTTTCTTGCTCTTCCAGATTTTGCTTTAACTTCCAGTGTTCCTGTTGACTGTCATTTCTTAATGACATTCTGAACAGAGGATATTTTCATCTGAAAAGGCTTTACTATCTTCTTATAGCTTCTCCTGCTTTGTGATTATCAACTATTTTCAGTTTCATTGTTCTGAACAACTGCTGGAAGAACCTGTGATGCTGATTGTTGGGGCGAGGTCACATGACTCGGATTATTTACAATCTTTCAGATTGAAATCATCTGGTCTTTCCAAACCATGATTGTGAATAATCCATGACACTGTCAGGTCTCAGCTTTTCCAAAGGGGGCAGAGCATACTAAACAAACTGCAGGGAGCCTAAACTTTTGCACTGCCTGTTATTGTGTTTTTGTTATTTTGAAAGGGGAAATGATGGAAATAAAGCCTATTTTTTCCCAGAATAAATGTCTCATCTGTAAACCGATGCCTTTAGGAGATTTTTCAATCTTTCCTTGGGTTCTTTATGCATAATAATATAATATTTTACCTGGGGCGCTCAAGCTTTTGATCCACACTGTAAATAATAAAAACTAAGTTTAGAGGCATTTTCTAAATCCAGTGCAAGTCTCTCCCAATGCACTTTGTGTTACCCCAACTAAAAAACACGTCAAAAGATTCACAGGAGCTTTAGAGACTGATCTATGTAATGAACCTTACAAACGGCTTTTTGAAGCTCGTCTGTTTTGAAATCATTAACAGAACCAAGTCAGTCAAACCTGTTTTTACATCTCAAAAGTATCTGCAGACTGTCAGCAGGTACAGACTCATCTATGCCGCAAACTACAAAAAAATGTGCCTGGATACCTAACCAGCTGTGATTTTCAGTGGTGACAGAGGTTCAGGACATCCAACGGTAATGGTGCTCAAACAGAAAATGACGCAGAACCAGGAGGCTCCGGCTGTTTGGGCTGCTCATCATCTCTACATCCTTGAACCCATACCTTATCAACATCTTCTCCTGCAGGCCACATTATCTCTGTGGGTTTTAATTTGCCAGGCGTTCAAGGATGAACTAAAAGTGTTTTGCTCTTTTAGACAGGAGCTGCTTCTTTTCCTGCACTTTACTAGTGCATGTCTACCACCTACAGTTGAAAGAGGCTTGATGCCAAAGCAGACTTGGGCAGGAAACTAAAACGAGTTCGAGTCCTTGCAACGCTGTTCACCTTTCGGCTTATGCTATTGCGATCCCTACAGGGATCATTAGCCAACTAAGGATCTTTCACTGCTTTGCACAAGAGGTTTAGCACAACTCTGTATTTTGTGCTGGCTGGAGTCTGGAAGGTAAGGGCCTTAAAGGGTCTTACTCTGGCAACCTGCGGCTCTTTCATCCTTATGTTTAGGTTCTGCGTGGCTTGGGAAAATAAATGAGAATTGTCTGAAGTGCTCACGCTGATCTCAGCCAACACGGCCTTCTCGCTACATGTCATTGCTTTTTGATATGACTGACAACACACTGATGTGTAAAAAGACACACAATTTAAGGCAAAATGTCGCACAATTTTCACTATATGCATGTTTTATCAATGCATGACATTAAAAAAACTAAAGTAATTATTTTATTGTTTTTCACTAGTTTATCTAACTAATCTTTATGGAAGCGTATTGCATTCCATAAAAAATGGTTTAAATTGAGTGCAATACGTTTCCATAAAAAATATCAAAAATAATTTAAAAAATATCTTAAGATCAGACTGTAGGCAACAAAGTTGCCCACCCCCACAACCTGAGCACCCAGCAGGTCACCCAGAGGCTTTACGGCTTTGTGCCCAATATTGTCTTCAGGATTGATTCACAAAAAATAAATACTTCCTCAACGTTTTGCTGTGTTTGCAGCAGTCTATGCTTTAATGAACGGTGTGTTTTCATAAAGTTCAGAGATCAGCAGTATCTTTTTTTTTTTTTTTTAATTAATTTCTTTAATGTTATAAAACCTGAAATAAGACTACACTTTCAATTATAATTAGTGTTTTGTTTTTGCAAGAGAACAAATAAAGGGAATAACTGTTTTACTTTGAAAAACACAAATTATCTTTCCTGAGAAATGTTTGACTAGTAGAGTCCAGATAAATAATTTTGTTTAGTGTGCAGTGCAGCCCAGGGCCGGGCCTGCCACTAACCTGCAATCCTGTGAAACTCCTCTATAATCACTCTGAGGGGTTTGTGCCCAGGAGAAACGTAAAAGTGCTTGAGCACGAGACAAACTTTCCTGATAATTCTGCAAACAGTTGCCTTACTGATGTGCTCGGCATGCCCGATATTATAAAGAAAACTACCATTTGCAAAAAAAAAGTAATGCAGCACAAACATCTGCTCAGATGTCAGAGCACGGCCACGATGGGTGGCGTGTATGATGTACAGGCCGATGAGATTGTGAATGTATAATACCAAGTACCTGGAAAAACGGTATCGCTCAAATAAAAATGAATTGGGAAATGCCAGGCAATCGACTCGTGTGCTCAAAATCCTCTCCTGACGTAAATGACATTCCCTCTGGATTAATCCAGCCTTCTTGTCAATGGGATCCTCTATAAATGAACATGCCATTTTGCTTTAAAAAGGGGCGGAGACCGCAGGAAACTGAGTTTCCTGATGGACACCTACTCCAGACCAGGTTAGGTTCACAGAGTCAGTTGCCATAGTGATTAACTCTGAGTTCAACTTACCCCGCTCTTGTGAAAACTAAAGTCAAAGAAGAGACTCTGTTGGTCCCTTTGGGTAATAGTTGCAGTTCTGTGAGTGTGGATTTACACTGACTGCTCAGCTGCAGTAGTTTAGCATTATTGTAATTTGCTCCTAAAACAAAGAGTGGTTCTGTGAAGTGAGCTGAAGTTTTGATTCAGCACAGAAACCAACAACTAAAGAAGGGCAAGAAATACGGAGACTATCTTCTGACAAATGACACAATATTTAAAAATATCTTTGTTTGTGACGCATGTATTTAACAGTGGATTTCAATAGAAACCCTTAATGACACCAACGGTTCCAAATGTCAAAGGCAACAAGGCTTTCAACAAACCAAATTATATTAACCCTTCAGGAGCAAATGGATTACAGACAGTAGGTAGTAATGACGTAAAACAAAGACGCACAAAAAAACATTTTAATTTTATCCTGCTGCTTTCTGGATTTAAGAATAATCCTGCTGGAAAGTGGTGGAATCTGCTGGTAAATCCATTTAGTTGCAGCTGTGATTCAGTTCACAGCTTTGATACAATCTTTTCCTTCAAATGGTTTTTGAAGTTCCACCATCTTCTATCCCCGCTTTGTGCTCTGCAGAGATGAGTGGAGCTTGTCCTGACTTTCCCAGGGTTACAGAGGGTCTTATGTCTGGGAGATTGGCTAATGAGACTCTGATGGAAGGAGCTTTTCCTAAATCTATCATTGTAAATCAGAACTTATTTGACAAAATATCCAGCAGCTTTCTTACATGATTGCAGCAGAACAGCATTGAGTTTTCGGACTGGGACTGCAGGCTGAAGAAGTGGTGGAAAAAGAGCTGCAACTCTTTTCCAGAGACGTGATGGTGATATCCCAGAGCAGGCGGGTCAAACTCACTTGGTTCAGGGGCCGCATTCAACCTGTCTGAGCTCAAGGGGGCGGGACCAAAAACACAGCAGCAAAACAGCCTATGGTCAATTTAGCTGTCGCTTTGTTTTTGTTTTGTTTCCTCCATTTAGAAAAAAATTGCTTCAAACTGCTTTGGGTTTTGAGCTAATATTACACCTTAATTCACATAGGCTAATGGATTTCAAATAAAATGCATTTCACTTTTTAAAAAATGGTTTGTTCAGATTTATACAGACTGAACATTTTCCATCTGACATTGAAGCAAACTTTACAATAAACTCAAAAGGGGGGTGTAGAAAAAACACCCAGATTAAAATACAAATGTTCAAATCAATGAAAAATGAAACTAAAGTTGAAAACAGTTGCCAGCATAACTATTTAAAGTTAACCTCTTTTTCTCTCCTGAAACTCTGTATCATTTCACCTTCACCAGGTCATCAATATCAGGATTCAAATCCTGAGTAGCAACACATTTCATGTCATTCAAGTGTGTAAAATACACTGAAATGTCCAAAAATCTTTCCTGCTTTGGCTGCCTGCACCTTCTGGCTGAGTTTTGTGGCAACACCTGCCTTCTTCTCTTCCGTTGTTGAGCCACCATCAGTGGCCAGACAGACATCATGTGACCAGTTCTGTCCACACTGCCCAGCGCAGTAATGAGAGCGCTGGCATCAGCTGTTGTTGTGTCCATCATATGAACATTGACCGTCACTCTGAGGAGTTTGAGAAAGTCTCATCACTAATAAATATGCACAGTTGTGGAATATCTGTGATGTCGGTGCTTTCATCAGTAAATGTCTGGATTCTGTCCTTCATTTGTCTGCCCAAGTCTCCTGAGAGATCTCATATCTGCAATCGTAATCCTTGACACACTTATGTTGGCAAAAGTCGACTGCTTTTCAGGTCACATGACTTCTGCATTCATCAGCCTGCATTTGTTCACAAGTTCACCATCTGAAAAAGGTTTGGATGTTTGCAGTAAGGTAGCCAGCTTTCACTGCTCCATCACTGACGTCACGGCTGCAGGAAATGCAGACGGCTGTTTTTCAGTCCAGCTAATTGTTAGTTAACCTTCACTTTTCTTAACTGCCCCTGCAAATGGTGAAACTTTTCTTTATGGTGAGTGTCATGGTGGCGCTGAATGTTATATTCTTTGAGATCTGTGACCTGTTGGTTACATACCAAGCATGTGAATTTTGAATCTTGATATTTATTACATCTAAAGTAGCTCTGACTTTTTTAATACAGGAAATAAGGTATATTTGAAGACATTCTAATGTTGTTTTGACTCTCACAGGTGGAACAAGATCTTCAAGTCTCGCATGATTCAGACCATCGCTCTCTATGGAAACACCTGGTTTATGGTGGCCATCGCCATCCTCGTCTTCCTCCTCATTGGTAAGCCAGCAGATGCTTTTGATGAGACTGTCTAAAGACAAGTTCAGGAAGTTTCTGTCCCAAGGAAACATACTGCTGTTGCGTTACATTGACCTCTGACCTTAAAGACCTTGGCCAGTCCTGTGCTGTGTTCATGTTGAATGCAGAGGCGCCCGGTTTTAATGTAAAGTCAAAATACAGATGAGATCTGAGGTCTTGCCATGCGATTTGAGCATGGGCCGCGGCGCGTCCAGAGATAAAAAATCTGAACGTTGGCAAAAAAGAAATGTTGCATTAAAATCTGACCTCAACATCATCCACGTCTCTAATGCATTGTAAATGAGATGTACGCAGACATCGCTCGATGTAGTGATGAGGCTAA
This sequence comes from Oryzias celebensis, assembly GCA_014656515.1. NCBI lineage: Eukaryota > Metazoa > Chordata > Actinopteri > Beloniformes > Adrianichthyidae > Oryzias > Oryzias celebensis. The sequence goes on along the minus strand of BNCR01000007.1, from coordinate 27,769,713 downwards.
AAGCATTTGGAGGAAGCTTCTCCCACATGTATTTGAGGTGTTTGTTTACAAACATATTTTTGGACCCTCCAGCCATAAACGGTTGTGAACAAATCTATAGCCCCCTCTGTTATTGCTCTTTTCTCCAACAGAACTCTGACAAAACAGCTCCCTGCTCATCTATCCAACTTTCTGACTTCTGTCAGGACCTGAGGAGCATGGGACATTTGTACCTTTCTTCCCAACAGGGGGCGCTGCACTTTGAACAAGGACAGCACTTTACCATCAGTTTAAAAGAAAAGTTCAGAGCTGTGACCACAATCTCCAGATTTCTGAGAAAAATGTTGTGAACTTGAGCAAAGATTTAAAAATACGGTGATGCATCTTCTACTGTATGGTAGAGTGAATGAATAGAGTGGCTTAATCATAGTTGTTTAAAATGGTCAAATTTAGCTTTATACCATAGTTGCGGTGAATACTCAATTCTGATTGGCTGCAGGATGTCCATTAAGTAAGGTATAATACCCGACAATGTGCCCGTTATCAGAAATGAATGGACGACTGAAAGCTCTTGAGTCGTCCATTCATTTCTGATAATGGACACTTTGTTGGGCATTATCCTTTTCTTAACTTTCCTCTTTGTTTACTGGCAGCTGCAGTGCGGTGACTCTGTTCTATCCTAACACAAACGCATGAGTACAAAAGCTGAGCGGTCACTTCTGTTTGGGTTGGTGACATCCTACATGTTCAATGTAGTTTTAAACGTTTTTGCTTTTCTAAACTCTTGTATTCATGCATAGCTACACACACTTTTCGGTCCACTTTCAGGCTCTACGTAGAAAACATGCAGCTATTGAAATTTAAATCAGTTGATCTTTGACCAGTCCAGGATTCTGGTAGGAACGTATGAGTAACGTCCTTTTTATTCATACAAGTGCCAACCGTTTGAAAATTGATCATAAAGAAGGAATTGAAAGTTGCAGTTTGTGCCCAGCTGGAATTATAACATCAAGTCTGTCATATATCAGAATAGAGCTGTGAAAGGGAAAAGCCTGGAGCAAGATTTGCGCTGCTTTGACATTTCGCACAAAGCCTCTTCCAACTGTAGTACACGCGCTAGTATCAGGTACCAACATTCTAGTGTGAACAAACATGCCAAAAGCGCATTCAAGAGCCCATGTTCAGCGTGTTGTTGAACCCACATCACATGCTCTGTGTGCATGCATAAGAAGTCTCCGTTTCGTTTCAGGGATGTCATGTGGCCAGCTTTACCTAAATCACTGTGAGCATTTAAAAAATAAAAGTAGACTGCTGCAGCAAGCTCTGCTGAAAGCCAGAGGAGGAAAAAGTTTCTGTTCTTTGCATTGAAGAGACTTTGTGAACCCGTTGAAAACCTACTTTCCCAGGATTCAGAGATTTCCTGCTGAACTTCCAGCTGGCATCCAGGTTGTGCTAAAGCAATGTGGTGTAAGCGGTCAGTGTATTGAAGATGTCTGTGCGCAGATGCCTTCCGAGAGGTGAGGAAGTACAGCGTGACGGACAAGGTGGACGTGACCAACAACCCAACCGCCATCGAGCACATCCACATGAAGCTTTTCCGAGCCCAGAGGAACGAGTACATCGCCGGCTTCGCCCTGCTGCTCTGCCTGTGAGTGTCCAAACACCTACTCAGTACGGCCACACGCATGGTATTGATCAAACTCTGCTGATTGTGCAGGAAATGTGTTTGTATTTCACTGAGATAACAAACATGTGTGCAAAAGCCAAAGGAAATGAAATGATCACGATTCACAATGAATTTAATGATGCCGTGAAGCTTTAATATGTCTCTTAAAAAAACATAATTATCTCCATCAAAACCTAAAAACACTACCAGAACCCCGAGTTCAGCAGCTGGACTCAAACTTTTCTGCTTCTCTGTTCTTTCTGTTTTACATTATTTAAATTGGTTCTTGCCATTCTGTTCAAACCTAAAAATGCCCCAACCTCTTCCTCAGTCTGGATTATAGAATATAAGCCAGTATGACAACATTTCTGTTACACTGCTGCCTTCATATACAGTATACTCATATACAGTCCTGTCCTCAGGGCGTCTGCTGCGAGACGCTCAGCTTGACCAGAATAGATGTCCAACAGTCGACAACAGATTTTAACTCAGAGGAATTTAATGACCCTGTGGAAAGAATGAGCAGCTGACCGTCTGTGCATTTTTACTGAACAGCACCAATCCTCCTGATTGGACTGATGGCTCTCAGGTGGGAATCTGTGCTGGCCTCTGATTGGATCATCCAGGAATTAGTCAACATGTATGTGCATCATATTGCACAATACCTCAAGGTGTCAGGTCAACCAGATGCAAGTGGAGCTTGTTGATGGGCTGGAGAGGTATCCAGTTTTTAATCATGAATTTTGTAGAAACTGGGTTAATCCTGCAGTTCTTTCAACAACAAGCGACACAGGTTTAGTTATCATTTAAAATTAGGGATGCACTGAAGTCAACATTTTTTGCAGAAGCCGAATTATAATCAAAATGCTTGGCCAAATATCGAATAGTGGCCAAATATCAAATGAGGATGTTGAGTTTTTCTTTATTTTTTTAAAATTGCAATAATAGCCCAGAACAAATTTGACCAATTTATTAAAAGAAAACAAATGTCCTTCTCATATTTGTCATTCAAGTGCTAGTGCATTTAATTTTTGTACGGCTAGGCTTTCAGACAAAGCATCAATTCCAACAGGTTGTCAAGTGTGTACAACACGTTCACTTTAACGCCATCGTCTTTTCAAACACATCGGACACAGAAAGAGTGCAGCTAACAGCGCAAGCCTTCCTTTTAGCCCCCGCAGAGGTCTCCTTCTTGTATTTCTCATGCTGTTCTGGGTGTTGAGCTTTTAAATGCCTGATAAACGTTGATGTGGTGAAGGTTTTGGCCGATGAAGACCCTCGTGACAATTTAGTTCTGCAGCCCCTGTAAACTCCATATTTCTACACACCCGACGTTTTGAAGTAGGCGCTAGATCGCCGATGGGCGTTTATTCCGTCGTTGCATCAAGCGCCAATATTCGACCTCACTCCCACCAAACACAAATGTTGTTTGTTTTGCAGTATTTGGCCAATTACATCCGGTTACCTAATATTTGGTGCATCTCTACTTAAGATTAGCTTAAATGCTGTAAAGGCACATGAGTGCTAGTATTCATTCAGAACCCTGGTTCTCTGAAACATGAGGGAATTTATCTCAATCTGGGATACGCCCCAATGCCCTTAACTGTTCAAAACGCTTGAAGAATAATAATCTCATCAAAGAAGAAACCAGACCAATATTCAACTGTTTCAACGAATGGCCTAAACGAAGAGTTTTGCTCTTTTCATGCATCTGTTTAATTGAACGACCATTTAATGTGATGTTCCAAAGGTTGGGTATTCAGCAGATCAATGTGTTTTATCAACCTTTCTGTTAATGACAGTAAACCCTCACTGCTCACTGAAATTACAGAGGAAAGTAGCAATAAGAAGTGACTGAAAATCAATCATTACTGTTTCATTCAAAGGATGCAGGGGTTGGTACTGCAGGAAAGACCAAAGAAGAGCTTCGTGGATGCAGTGAAGGTTGGTGTGAGTGAGGAGGATGCAGAAGAGAGGAATAGATGGAGGCTGATGATTCACTGGGACGATGCATAAAGGAAACAGCTGATGGGTTATATTATTATTTCCTATATTTGCTCAACAGAATCATTAAAAAACAAACAAATGAAATGGAGCTAACAGAAAACATGGAATCTGTAATCTTCAGTTAAAGTGTTTCTGGAACTGTCAGACACTTCTTCAAATGTCAGCAGTTATGCTGGGAAACAAACGTCTCCAACTGTCTTTGGTCTCAAAGTGCTTTCTCCAGACGGCACCACTCAGCTCCTCCCTCTGATGTTTGTTTGGATCAGAGCTCATGGGAGGATGCTTCAGAACACTTGAAATGTTGTTGGAATCATCCTTGATGTTTTAGCTGTTTGAGTATTGGCTTACGATTCTTTGGAAGAAACGAAGGCTGAGATTACGCTTTCTAACACAAGCACAAATGGCTGCAGAAAGCTTTCGAGTTTCCCAGTTTCTTTAGTCATGTAACCTGCTGAAAGGTTAGTGAAGCCCCACTGCCATTTACATCCCATTGTTTGCAGTTGTTTTCACTGCGCTGAGAGGTCCAGGGAAGAAGGACTGTCAGCCTCAGCTTCAGCCGTGAGGTCCTGTGGATCTCTTGTTTTGGCTCTGCTTCTTTGACTACTCCTCCAAACACTGGGTGGTGCAGTTCGGTCATTTTTATGGTATGCGTTCTGTCTTTGTATGTTCCTCCTCACTCGGTCACTCAAATGGCTGCTCTGCATGGTGACGGGCAGCCTTGCCTGCTGTGATGATGTGGCTGTGGACCACAACTGCATTCAATGTTCTACATTATTCCTAATAAAAATTTTCATGGCCACTGTAATAGTAAAATGACTATATTGCTTCTTGTTCAAGTGTGACATTTATCTTTTGATGCTTCTATTCATCTTTTTTCTTTTCTAATTGCTGGTTTGTTTTATACAATTAGTGATGTACTCGTTCCAATTTTTTTTGTCCAGTTATAATTATAAATTGTTGAACTGTTTGCACTTTTGCTCATTCTGATCTTTCTTAAAATTATAAAAGCAGGTACGCTCAAAGAGCTTTATACTCAAGCGCATCTCAATGAAGTCCTCCTACTGAGATGTTTGAGTTGCTGTGAAGGAGGCTGTGATTCCGTCTGCGTGAGCTTTCATCTGCCACTCGGCAGCAGGGGGCGCTCGGCTACAGCGGTGATTCTCCACCTCATGTGATGCAGCAGGTGTGGTAACAGTAGTCGTGCAGGAAGCGCTCCAGTGTTTACCCCGAGCCCTTTAGTCTGGCTCGCTGTGATGTGTGACTGGAGAATTTCCAGCCTCAGCCAAAAAGAAGAAGCAAGTTGTTGGAAGGGTGGAGGTGCCGGCAGCTGTTCCGAGTATTTCAGGCCTGTTGAGGAACCAAAGGTCATATTTGGAACTAAGATAGGAAGAGGCTTCAGTCGTCCTAAGATGTCAGTGGAGCCAAGAATAGTTTAGTTTGCCAAAACAAGATGAAAACGTCCAGCAAAGAAACTGAGGTTACTTTGACGAGTCTTTGCTCTTTTAAGCTTTGAAGAGATAATTAACGTGTGGTATCAACTCTTTATGTGGAAATGCTTTACAACACTCAGTCCACACATGTGGTGTGGAAAAGTGGATACCAGTACCCCTCTTTGTCTGACTGGGATGACGTTCAGAGTTGTGTTCTCCTGCATTGGTGTGGAGAAACCCCTCAGCTGATGGAGGGAACGTTTTCAAGCAACTCGACAAACTTCCAACCAAACTGTTTTTCAGTGCAACTGGTCAACCGTTTAGGTGGGGTCATGTCTGACTCTGGTTGCGACACTAACCTCAGCACTAGACCCTGCAGAGAAGTTTGTCAGATAATCTGATGTTTGTTGCTTTTTATGGTTTCATAAATACTGCTACATTTAATATTGATGATCCTCTAAATTCTGTCAGCAGTAAGTGCAGAACAGACTCAAATGATCCAAACAAGTTGTAGTTTACATCTGTCCTCCCTGCTTTCAGCTCAACACCCACTCTTGTGGAGAACAACACTGTTGTAGGTCCAGGAATGTGCAGACCCGTTGGGTCACTTGGTTTTAGTGCAGTCTAGAAGTGCAAAAGCAGGCTGAAGGTGAGGTAACCTTCTGCTGCCAGCTCCTGGCATGTGGCAGAAAAGTCCCTGAGGGCTGCAGTGAAAAGATATTTACAAACTGCACATGTTCATGGCGTCAGCAGCACATGATGCTGAGCCACGTGGGTCTCCCCTGCTGCTGAAAGGACCTGCTCTTTACTAACCTCTCATCTGTTCTGTGGTTGAGTGCACTTTGCAATGCTAAAATGGTCCCTGTGCTTTGAGATGTAGAAAGAATGTTGTTTTTCCAGCAAATACAGGCACCAACGACAGTAGAATTCCGCTCCAGCAATGTAAGGGGTGGAGCATCTGCTGTGACTGGTTAAATGTGACAGGACATGAAAGAGAGAGACAAAAACATAACTGCTGAAACATTCATTGTAGACTAAGAGAAAGGAGAAGCTTATGCAGTGCAACAATGGGATGAGAGGAAAGATGAAGGCATAGAAAGACCACAGAGCATCTGGAGCACGACAAGAGAAAAACTTATCGTTAATAGTTATAAAGTTATAGTTAAACTCATAGCAACCAAGGTACTTCTCTTATTTTGAAAAGGTCAGTTAGAGGGCGTGGTAGATGTGTCTACATTTTTAGCAACAAGCTTGTCAGAATAGCCATGGCCTTTCTCTGCACCCCCTCCTCCTATCCCTAAATATGAAGGTTGGTGGGAGGAGCTTAAGTCTGTTCATATGGATCCTAAATTCAGCCTCAGCAGTCTGAGCCTTTAACAGGGGAGTCAAAATCAAGGCCTCGAGGGCCGGTGTCCAACATTTTTTCCTACCATTGGCTAAACACACCTGATCCAGGTAATCAACAGCAGAGAAGTCAGGGTTTCTGGAAAACCAGCAGGCGGCCGCTTCTCGAGGCCTGAATTTAGGCACCCCCCAGCAAAGCAGAAGCTCTGGCGGGTGACCTTTGAGGTTTTGCCTGCAGTCTTTGTCCTCCCAGCGTGTGAGGGACAGCAGTGGAGTCCCTTCATGTTTGATTGACCTGTATGTGAGGCCAAACTCCTCCTGAGAGCAGAGACTTTGGGAAAAAAAGCAGCTTTTTTGTTTTCTCATTTTAAGTAAATCATCAGAGCTTGAGATGAAGTTTTGTTGCACAATCAGCCTGCTGGTTCTGACAAGGAAAAATCGCATAATGCAGTTTTAAGATGTCATTTCTTTTTAACTTAAACTGTGCAAGAACACACCTGTAGGATTAAATAAGCTCAGTTTGATCCAGCTGTGCATCAGACAGTGAGGTCTTTGCAGCCCCCCTGCCCATGGATCTGTCATTAGAAGAAAGGACGTCTGTTTGAATCCTCTGTGAAGTCAAATTAAGCCATAAACAAGCGGGAAATTCTGCGGCTCAGTTTCTGCGGAAACGGGTCAACAGTCTGTGCTATTTTAGGGGAGATTTCATGAATCCCTGGGCTGCTGTGGAGCACGAGACTCGGACCGCATTCAGAGGTTTCAGAGTGGTTTGGTTCTTTCTGTGACTGGATCCATCTGTGGTTCATCCCATGAGATGCTTTCGATGTTACACTCTGGTCCTTTTCAAAAGGATGGAAGTCTGGCCTCTAGGAAGCAGGTTCTAGAAACGATCAGTGACATGACTTCAGTGGCACTTGCAGTTATATTTGAAGCCATGATGGGAATTCAACCGAGCAATGGTAGTTTTTTCTTTGCTAGGGGAGGTGTCTGTATTTGAGAGAATCTTTTTTAATGACCACCTATTTAAACGTCTGACCGACATTCCAAACGTATGTTATGGCGAGATGAAACTCATTGGATCTAGGTCAGAAGTCACTGAACATGTTTTGTTGAACAAGCTGAAACTGAATGCTGTTACTGGGATCAAACAGTGATAGCACAGACTGTATCATCCTGCTAATTCAATTTGTCTTTCTGAAGCACCAGTTCACAGCACGCTTGTCTTAGTGTAGGTGAAGGTTCATCCATGTTTTTCCAGGGGATGGTGTCTCGAAGTTGAGTCCTGGTATCTGGGTTTAAAGTCTTCCACTCATGTACGTGGTGTCATCAGTCTGTTGGAGCAAACGGTCCAAAGATTTCTTCTTGTTTCCGCAGTTCTCAAAGCTGTGTTGTAAAAATGCTGGCTGATGGGATAGATTCTTCCTCTGCAGTATAGCTTTTACTTTTGAGTGTTGTGTGGACATGAATCCGTTAGTTCACTAATTAATTTATGAATGGATTTGACACATCTTCATATTTTAAACGGACAATCGAAAACCAGTTTTGCTTGTAGAGTTTAAATAATTGAATAATACAAATAATATAATATCTTAATATAAATAATTAAAGAGTTTAAATGAAAAAAGATAAGAAACAAAAGGTGTTCATGAATTAGAGAAGTTGGACTTTCAGCTAAGTTATAAAACATACTTTATAACTTTTGGACCGTATTCTTCACATGTTGAAGTTTTGTTCATCTACTGAACGAAGCTTTGACGTTTTGTTCAGTTTTGTGTGCAGGTTGTCTTTGTCTCTAGCTTGTTGTGTTCTGATACACGTTTGTATTGCAGACTGCTGCGTCGTCTGGCGACTCTGCTCTCCCAGCAGGCCTCACTCATGGCTTCCAACGAGGCTTTCAAGAAGCAGGCAGAGGGTGCCAGCACTGCAGCCAAGAAGTATATCGACGACAACGAGCTGCTTCAGGAGGTGAGGCTGTCCACAAATGGCTCCATCAGGGCCCAGATTTTGGCTTCTTTCGTGATCCGGCTCTGCATCAGAATGCTGTCATGAGTTTGTGCTCTGCAATGCTGCTACACACCCACCCGAGCACCAAAGCAACTCCTTTTATAACTGGAATGTTTTCATGATGTCCAATTGTCCAACACTAAATGTACCTGCTCGTGGAAACTTGTGAAAAATTCCTTTTTTTAAGAAAAAAAACTTTACAAGAAACTTGGAAAACATAAACAGGAAATGTTTGGAGCACAGAGCTGTTCTGATATCACTCCATGGCTACAACTGTGCCAACCTCATTATCCTTCATTGTTTTTAGAAGTTAAAGACCAACTTTAGCCACAGAAAAACAATATTATTATCTAGTAATACATTTACACTCAATAAAATCCTATATTTAGAAAAAAAAAACGAGCTTCGGAATAGACCATCTGACGAACAACATTATCATCAGGTCCTCACAAAAGTGGATACGTTTACAGTTCATAAACTGAAGATAAAATGTTTGTTAAATGTTCATGGTGATGTTGGCTTCTATGGAAGTTAACCAATGCAGTCTCAAAAGCACCAGTGTCTCGTCTGCTCTCTTTCTGAGAGGCAGGGAAACCTGCACTCTTACCCAGAGACTGTTTCCTCTCAGAGGTGTCTAAATGAAGTCAGTTTGATGCTCTAGTGCCACTGATATGGTGGGCACTGCAATGGGTTTGTTCATTCATATCTGTGGTTGCAGTCTGTTTTCATCTGGAAGGTAATGACCAGCCCCCAAACACTGGGAGCAGCTGAAAGTTCACTGCAGGGCTGCTTTGTCACCAGGACTCTGGTCTTCATGTTCTGCTCTCGTGTTGCTCCACACTTCATGTTAGTGAAGCGGCTCGCGGGTCACCTTGAAGCTGTGGGACTGCAGCTGGAGGGACTCTGCGTTCATCGGTGTTTCTTGGCTGCTGGTCCCCTCATTGGGATGTGTTCTTGTTGCGCTCAAACATTGATCAACGTCCATCAACCTTCTCATCTTTCTGTTGACCCATGAACAGCTGCAGGTGCAACTATAATCCCAAAATCCAGTTGTTCCTGAACTCTGGTGGCATTCTGACCTTCACAGCGTCAGAGTAGAGAGTTCTGCAGCCACAGCTCACTTCCCTCACATGCTCTGAGGTAATGTGACCCATGATCTGCTGCTAAAGAGAGCCAGCTTCATGCACGGGAGGCAGACGGGTTCAGGATTTGGTTCCATTTCAGAAACGCTGGGCAGCAGTTCAGCTGGAAAAATGTGTTCATTCTTAAAGGGTGAGTTTCCCAAAAATGGTGATGATTCAGTGTCCAGGCTCCAGCGTGACTCAGGGGGACATCCTGTTCAAACTTTGTCCATCGCTGCCAAGTTTAAACCAAATTGTTTGCCAACACACAGAAAAAACCCTGTGACTGTATTGTACATGGAGCCAAGTCAGTTTCTGTCCTACAGAACCAAAAAAATCAGTTTTTTTTAAATGGAATGGCTTCACATCTAAATATTATGACTTTATGAAGCATTCATAAAAAAAAGAAGATTAAGGTGTCAGCATTTGAAAACTGAACATGTGATTGATCTCATGTGTTTCTTAACAAAGTTTGAAACCTTTAGAGACATGGAAAAGTTAATGAAGTTGACTCTTACTCAAGCTGTTCACTTCCCTTTATTCAACTTGATTTCATGTTTTCACGCCGGCAGTCGTGCCTTTCAGACACAGGCACGGCACGCCCACGCAGATGCACACGCTCACACACGTGCACATCAGAGGCAGCAGGTGTGCCTGCAGATCAGATGACCTGCTTCACTGTAACGCCTCACGGTGTATTTATACACACAGTTGTGTCACCTAGAGTTACTGTTTGCAGTGAAATCGGGGGTCCCTTCACACGTGTGTGTGACCTCTGAAGGGGTTCCTGTCATACACTCTGCTCCTGTAAGAAGACCTCCTCAGGAACCTGATGTGCTCTGTGCAAGCATGTAGAAATGTGTGGCAGCAATGCACCAGTTGGAAGCAGGTTTGGTGTCTGAACATCTTCAGTCTTTTCAGAAGAAGAAGCCGAAGTTTGTTGTTAAAGTGACAGGTCACTCTGGAGAATGGATTCAGAGTGAATTCAATCATAGATGGAGCTCAAAGAAAACTCTAAAGATGTGGGTCCAAAAATATATAGTGTCTTGTGTCTTCAAGTTTCAGGCCTGGTTCTGACCCCTGAGCTGCTGCCCAGGTTCTGTTTTCCTCCGTCACCATAAAACACTGAAGCAGTAGAGTTCTGCTGCTCCACACCTGAGAAGACCTGCAGCTGATCTTAAACTTAAGCCTTTAAATACGCAATTAATCTTCTGGATGTATGTTTATGATGTGTTGGAGTCTGGACCAACCTGGGTGTGCAGAGAAACACAGATGGAGCGTCTCAGACTGCTTTTGAGTTACTTCTGACCTGCAGAGGGGATTTTCTATAAACCTTTTTAAACATAGACTTATGGGAGAAGTAACGACAAAAGCAAAAAATCAAACAGCTCACACTTTCCTCGTCAGTCCTGACTGCTTCCCTGTGAAAGCTGTCATTTTAAAACCAATAGATGTTACATATTACATACATATATTATCTTGCACATTCATCCGTTTCCTCTGTTCAGAGGTTTTTTAAATAAAAACTTGTAATGTTGTACAAGTTTCACTACCAGCCTGCGTCTCCATGAGGACAGGATTCAGGCGCTTGCACATGAGGCGCGTGAATCGCTCTGACCCGGCTCACATGCAGAGCAGCAGCATGCCTCAGAGGTCGTCTGCGTTTCCATCGTTGCTTCTTCTCCATGTTTTTCTCAAAGGTTATCCCTTGACATTCTGTCGTCACACAACCTGAGGTTCTTCCTGGCTCCTGTGGCGTCTGTACCAGGTTGTGCTGTGAGAACATCCTGTGCTGTTCTGGACCTCTTACTTGCCCTTTTCTGCAGAAACTGCGTGCAGCTGGTATTGAGGTCCCAGAGGGCGGGAAGAAGGGAGCAGGTCCACAGGAGGAGAACAAAATGCTGAAGGAGGAGCTGAAGACACTGAAAGAGGAGATGGAAACCACTAAGAAAGGTGAGAACAACAAAAGACCCTGAGGGTCTGGGTCTAAAGCATTGCAGAGATGGAATCGGCTCTTTACAAAGTTTTGAATGACACTTTCTTAGCCACAAACGTTGGCATTTTTGTTGTTCTTGAGTTGTTAGACCTGTCCTGAAGTAAAAGGACTGAAGGTTTGTTTGCTCTGAGCATCAAATGTTCTCTTTCTCCTCATGTCATAGGGGCCTGTTTTAGTCTCTTTATTCTCCTTGAACATACTCCCACATGGGTCCATAATAAGGACATATGGTGTCTCTTTTCACTGTTATGCAGACCAGTGTTGTATATAAATGTCTCTGAAAGAGACTTGTTAATTTACTTAAGCTTTACTGAAATGTCTGGAGGACCTGAAGGGATAAATGAAACTTTCTAAACCACACAAAAACAGCTGATGGTTTTGGTGACGGTTCTGGCTCTCTCAGTGCCAAACTGGACCCTTTAGGGAATGGATGAAACCTGATGAAGAAATGAGACACAAATGAAGTTGGGCAGCTGGCCAAAGTGAGGTTCGTTGTGTTTGATGGGCACTTTGTGTGTTTCAGTTGGTGCAAAATGCTGCTGAACACAGCAGCATGAAGACATCTCTTCAGTGGTTTCATTACGCTGGCTGCTCGTTCATTTAGAATCCACTAGAACATTCTTTTATTTGCTTTGCCTTTAAATGGTCTCTCACCTGAATACCTGTCTGAGCTGTTGCGGCCTTTTGCCTCCTCGTGTTCTTGAGAAAGTTGGACTGGATGGATGAGTCGAGTTAAGGATGAAATGTTTGTGTCCTGCAGCTCTGCAGAAGTCTGACAGTGATGTTCGGGCCATGAAGAAGCAGGCTGAGAACCTGACGCTGGAGTATGACAGACTGCTGGAGGAGCACAGCAAACTGCTGGTAACACACATGCACACAGACAAAACACCACTGGACACACAATCCTTTAGTAGCTTTGACATAAAAAAAAAACCTTCAAGAGTCATTTGGAGGTCATCTGAAAAGCCCACAGCTCTTCAAAGAGCAGCTGGACCAAGAGAAAAGAGCAGAATACAGCAGAAAGCACCTTCTGATGAATGTGTGAAAGTTCCTTGTAGTGTCTGGTCTGCTGACAGTGAAAGGAGTTTCTCAATAATGTCCACTTTGTGAAACAGCATCATGCCTTTTAGTCCAAGGCAAGCTGTGTCTTCTGCTGCTGAGCTGCTTCCCTGTAGTTCCTGAGTACGGTAAACCTGCAGGCACACAAACCCTGAGATCATGTGACGTGCTTCCATCCTGGCTGGACATCCTCAAAGCATTCCCTTTCTATAAACTGATGTTTTTGGAGACAGACTCACCAGGAACCAGTCGAGAAAAGGTTTTGATTTCAGATTGAAGTTAGGTACTCATCTCTAGTCCAGGATTTTACAGATTGAAGACACTAACCCAACACTCACAGCTTCTCCACTCAGTGTTGCTGGGCAGGTTATCAGATAGAAACTATCCTGTTGAAAAGCTGACAGTCTACATGTCAGTGTGTCCTCAGGAGAGGCACAGATGGGTTAAGAAATACAATCAGTTTTCTGGTTCTGGTCCAAACGGAGAAGACCCAGAGGGAGACTGTAACCCTGGGAACTCCAAATGGCACCGGAGACGTTCATCTGATGTATGGTCACCATGGAAACGGAGTTCAGCTGCAAGTAAATAGAAACCCTTGTTCTTAAAGTCCCACTTTGGAAATGGTTTCAAAATATGATCAAAGCGTTCTTTTAATAATGATTCTGCCCTTTTTCAGCCAAAATCAAAACCAGTGTTGTGTTTTTGAGTGTTCCTACAGCGGCAGGAGTTCTCCAGAAATTTGCCTCTGATTTGTGTGCGGATCTGTTGGTGAGGAGCAAGCCAGAATGGAGTGCAGCAGGGAGCTTGTATTTCTACATCACAAATAAGCTTTTTCAAACAGAATTGTTTTCCGTCTGCTCCTGATTCACAGCCATTTAAATAAATACAGTGGTGCAGTGGTTAGCACTCTTGCCTCACAGCAAGAAGGTTCCCGGTTCAAGTCCCAGCTGGGGGACCTGAAACAATGTCATCTGTGTGGAGTGTGCATGTTCTCCCCGTGCATGTGTGGGTTTTCTCCGGCTTCCTCTCACCGTCCAGTTGTCTGTGGGTGTGTGATTGTGGTCCTACGACAGGCTGGCGACCAGTCCAGGGCGATAACCCCTGCCTTCACCCATGAGTAACTGTGACCCCGAAAGGGGCAAAACGGATATAGAAGAATGAATGAAACACAGTTTTAGTCTTAATATTCCTGACATATGTACTCCATCATCAGAAAAAGGACACAAGAACGTGTTAGAACACAAGAACACTTTATTTTATTCAGAACCAGAGTTCAGGTGAACTTTCACACCAGACTTGTATGTTTTCGCCCTAAAGGGACACCACTGTTAGGACAAACACAATCACTCCACTGAGACTGATGTGAAGTCCTGCCTGTCCTGAACAGTTCCAGTCTCTGCACAGCACTGTCTGCATGCTTCCTATTCTTACTCCTCGTGTTCTGTCTGCAGGCGAGCAGCGACAAGAAATCAGACTGATTGGAATGAAGGTTGCTTCCGTCAGTGTGTCCAGCCAGCCTGCCTTGGTCATCTCTCAGCAACGCTGTCAGCTGACTCTGCTCAGCTGTGATTGGATGACCAGACTGTCTGTCAGCTTTTTCTTCTTTTTCTGTTACTGCTGCTGCATTAGTGGTTCTGTTTTTGAAATGATCAGGTTTGAGTTTGTGACTGACCTGCACGTGTTTCAACATCAACAGAGTTCCTGCAGCATTCCTCTTCTTTGCTGGACTCTGCTCTCCAATAAAGGCTCCTGTTCTTCATTTGGATGATTCTGGGTTGAAATAACTCTGTTCCCTGAGTGGAGCGGTCATCCTGCAGTGAAGTCTTCTAAATCTGTGGATGTGGTATTCATTGTCCACTCACTCCTCTTTGTCACTTTTATCACAGACTGTAACGGAGAGGATGTTCTCTGATGCAGCGTGGACTTCTGTTGTCATTGAAAGATGGATGGCGGGTCACCGCGCTGTTTTGAAATGTTTTTGTGAAACTGAATAAAAGTATTTCTAAGGATCAACATGTGTTTCTGCTGGTTTGTTTCAGCTGTAGCATTTGTTGTCAAGAAGCTCCACTCAGCGTCTGTGCCTTTTGTTTACGGATTTTAATTTAGGGTTATTTCTAGTGTTTAACTGAGGGAATGCAGACGATCTCTGCAGTGGAGAGTCTTCAGAAAGCTGCAGATCCATCAGGTTTTCAATTGAAGAATATTTTAATAAATCTAAAGAGACAGTTGGACTTTACCTCTAACTTGCATATCTTTATAGTTAAGATAAACCAAATCACTGCAAAAAGCATGTTGTACTGGGAAGAGGTCAGGTTGAAATATGTGGTTAAATGGAGGTCAATGGAAGACTATACAAGAGGATCAACGTGAATTTCAAAAATTGCATCATCAATAAAAGTTTCTGCAAATGCAGCCCCAAGATGATGTTTGCTGTGCTAAACATAGCCCTCCATCTTCACCTCCTCCTCACGGCCCAGTGCAGCTGTGGGCCTGAACAGTGGTCAGAAACCAGTTTGAGCCGCAGCGCTGTGGCCCCACCGCAGCATCTGGATCAAATAGCAATATTTGAACAAACTTTTTTTTAAAACCTCTGAACCAGATACAAGGAGAAGTGGAGGAAGGAGTCACTCTGTCAGGACAACAAGTGGACCAATCATTCCAAACCTTAGTGATGTCAACGGGAGGAGAATTTCCTGAAGACAGAAAGATTCATTTGAGACTGAACGAATAGGAGTGAATGTGGCCCAGGAAGCTGAAAGCTCCCAACAGATTCTCTTCTGCAGAACAATAAACACACAAGGGGAAGTTTTGGGGGTTCTTGTGACCCATTTCCAGCTCATACAGAACAGTTCCAGTCTCTGCAAAAAACACTCCTTCCAGAGCTGGACCTTAGTGATGTTTGCATGTACCGATAGTTATTTGTGTTTATGATCAGGATGAAGTAACAATCCTGTGTGAAGAAAATGTAAATTTGAAAATGAAAGAAACCTGCTTTTTTCGTCAAGGCACGTGGGGCTCAGGGTTGCAGATGAATTTCTGTAATACATGGAGTGAAATGAAATTGTGATTTCAAATGTCAGGTAAGTCACTTGACTGAGATCCCACTGACATCTGTTTACAGCTTAGCTTGCATTAGAATGGAACACTCCAAAAAGGATCAAATGTCTGACCGCTGACTGTATAAGAGAACTGGACTGAGTGAGTGTGACGTCATCCATAGAAAAGGGATAACTTCCAGCTGCATCCAAATGACGTCCATTCAGTCGCCATTTTTGCAACACAGACACTGGCCTGCTGGAGCCAGACATTGTGACATTCTTAGCAATGATTGACTGAGTCATGGTTTCTATGGCAACCGCTCTGGCTAATCAGAGTAAGCTTGTTGGAAGTGCAAATCTCTACCACTTGAAAACAAACTTGAGAGAATCTGTCGATTAAAGGTTTTGAACGTTTGACCAGATGTTTTTATTGAGGAATCTGATTGGCCAGTATATAACTTGCACCACGGGGCAGTTGTGGTGCAGAGGTAGAATGTTCAACCTCTAATTGGAAGAAGTTTGGTTCCCGCCCTGCTGAAGGGTTGTTGGGCGAGGCACTGAACCCCACATTGCCCCCTGTGGTTATAGGCTGCTGCCAGTGTTTGGCAGTGGAGCTTTCATCAGTGTGTGAACGGGACTGTGACTGTAAAGCACTCTGGCCCTCAAAGGAACAGAGAAAAACATAAAACACTATTTATCATCCACCAATAACAGAAAACATATCAGGGAAAAAGGAGAATGATCAAGAACATATGTTAAAAAAAGTATCACAGCAAGAACGGTTACTCAGATATAAAACAACTGAGTAATAACTGCTTATTTCTCTGTAGAAGTCTGTGGGATTTTAGCGTTCTGGAACCAGCAGGTACTTCCTGTTTGGAACACCAATGGGGAGGGGTCACTCAGTCCAGGTTTCATATACAACAGTTCTGTCTCCTTCAGAGCAGAAGCTCTCAGTTATCAAATGGTGGCACAGAGAGCAGTGTGGAACAGGCCAGAAAACATCCACACCAGTCCAGACGTGTGGATTGTGCTTTTCTGCATCTCTGGGTTCCCTGTTTGACTTGATGATGTTGGGTCCTTTGCAACTTTGGTTGTGTTGCTTCTGCATTCACTTTACACCCTTCTTTGAAAAATGTGATTACACAGAAGTAGGAGTAGTAACACCAGAATAAAGACTCCACAGACGCAGAGCTGCTCATCATCACACGAGTTTATTGCCAGGTTTGAGTCATGGATGAAGAGCGGTGATCACAGCGCTGTGCAGCATGGAGGCGGTCATAGCTCAGTCGGGGCTCACAGTGGACTCACATGGACCTCAGGGAGGTTATGGCTGGTGACCTGTCACACAGGGCCCCATTACATCGCTGCTACAGGTACACTTAGCTTCTCAATCATCTAATCAGCTTTAAATGGAAGACTGCGATTAACAGGAAGTCACACAGACAAATACACAACAAGATGACCAGCGCTGGGATGAATGCCGGCGGCACAGGACAGCTTTTGGGCGGGAAACACGAGCGGGTGTTGCTCCTCAACTGCGCCATGGTGCAGGAGGTTTGATGGGGGGTCTGATTCACTGTTCATCCTACCATAAAACCCAAGGTGGACATCAGGGTCAGCTGCCCATCAGCTGCTCATCTGAAAAGATATTGCAGCTTTTTTTCACTCCAGACAGGAGCAAAAGTGAAGTTGAGCTTTTTGGCCACCTGGTGGCATCAAAGCGTGCAGAGAAGATGAGAAACATCACATGAAGCTGTCTGCGGAACCTCTTCAACCACATCACAAGGGGTTTCCTGGTGAACTTCAGAGGTTTTTTCAATCGTCTCAGAGCCCTTGCTCCTGTTTCCAGCCCGCCTGCTGCTGCCTCTGCTGACACTTCCATCAGGTCAGCCTGCTTAACATTCTTGCTGTTGTACAGCTGCTCTTCCACAATCATCTGTCATGCCATGAAAACAAACCATGAAACACAAAACTTTAACATCTATATCTATTTCCTTTTTCCAAACTTTTGCTTGTTCTTTTGTTACTTAAAAAACATTTGGCAATGTTTTTGGCTGTAAGTCATTAGTAATCTACAGTAAAAAGAGGCTATAAATGTTCTTCTGAGCTGCTCTAAGTGAATCAGGAGATTTTCAGCACAGAAACAGACTCAGGTTGGACTCAAATGCTCAGGTTCCAAAAGCTTCCAAGAGAATTTTACAAGTCTGGACAAGAAGAAACTTGAAATGTTTTCTTGTGGGTTTGTCACCGGTGAGAAGAAACGTGGACATTTTTGCAGAACTTTTTAGCACCTTCTGTAAAAATCTGCTGCAGACTCATTTCTGAGGTTGGTTTGTTTCCAGAAGGACAAACAAACTGAGTGAAGGAACGTGAGCTTCTGCTGGAGGTGGAAAGTCTCCAGATGTGGTACTGGATCAGTTTGTAGGTTTGAACGCTGCTGGAGTGTGCATGTGACTGTGCATGTGGTGGTGTGAGGAAGCACAGACTGTTGTTAGTAATCGGCCCTCAGTCCAGTGCAGCTTCAGACCATCACTAGGCTGAGGGTCAGTGTTGTGTTGCAGCGCAGTGAGCCTCCAGCACCACTTCTGCTGCACGAACACAACAGGAAGAACACTTTAATGAAAAGCCTGTAGACCAATTTCATGTTATCTTCACTCTTTTCTCCTCTGACCCCTCAGGCTCCGCCTCCTGGTGTGTCCAGATGGAGAGCTGAGTCAGTCTGTTATCCTGAGTTGTTCTGGTGAGTCTGCTGTTTGTTTGTTCCGTGAATCTCCTTTTTTGGTTCCATATTTTTGAGACCTGGCATGTCTGCTGGAGTGCGCATGTGACTGTGCACATGGTAGTGTGAGGAAGCACAGACTGTTGTTTTTTTTCCTGTGGGCTGCTCCTTCAAACACTGTCAATCTCATTCCTGGTGTTAGTGCGCAGCAGCTTCTTTCATGTTTTTCCACATCAGATTACTGAGGTGTGAGTAAAGCCGGGAGCAGGACATTAAACAGATTGTTATGCAGATGATGTTGTGTTCTTTCTCTCAGAATTTTACAAAAAAAAGTTCCCAGATAAATAATAATAAAAAGCTGTCCATGCAGCCTTTCTGTTCATCTGAATGCCCTGTCCCCTTTTAGTCTGTTGCCAGATTTGAAAACGACAAAAAAAACAAAAACACACTTAAAAGTCTCTACAGGATGGGGATGAAAATGAAGTTGTAGACATCAGAGGGGAATAAAAAAACATCTAAAAGATACTCAGACATTTTAAAGAATATAACTCTAAAATACATAGAAGTTCCCTTTCAAATAAGCCTTTTGGGGCTTTACATCACACGGGCTCCACCCCAAGCTGCTTGTTCACGTGAGCCGGTTGGGCACCACCTCAAAGTTCTACAGCACCAAGCCCAGAAGACAACGGTTAGGAGGCTTGTTTGGGTTTATTGTTTACAATTTCAGACGTCCAAAATGTCCCTCCATCCTCTGTGGGATGCTGAGGGGACTTTATTTTGAAATCTTTCAAAAAGGAAGTGCAGCCTCAGTGCTGCCCATCTCCACCAACTACACCTGAACAATCAGCAAAAATCATCTCAAGTGCAATCAAATACTGCATCAAATATAGATATCACTTAAATATATTCAATATATATCTATTTGTTAGATGTTTGTTTCAGCAAAATAAACTTCTGATCGTTTTACAATATGTAAAATAAAATATGGTTTCTGTCATTGTTTCTCTGAAAAGTGCAAGCGACATTATTTACACAAACGGTGTGCAAATGGATTCGGCCTGTTCAACATTCGACATGTAGTGTCACCCCCCCTCATTCATGGGACGGATGCTCTGCAGGCTCTGGAGGTAAGACGATGACGTAAGGCAACACTAGAGGGTGGGGGTACTCAGGCTCTCATCTGACCCCCACAAACGCCCGCTGACCCCTTGCAGGAGCATCCAAAACCTTTCTGTGTTCTTTTGGATCAATCTCAAGCCTTCAGAAGCAGCTCCAGTCGGGGGTGGGGGTGTGCAATGTTCAGTGTGAGGAACAGTGTCCACGGGGGCTAATGTTTCTACCCTGCAAACTGGATGTGAGTGTTTGGCACTTGAGCTGACACCGCCTGATCTTCAACCTAATCCCCACATAGTCCTGGACCTCCTTCGGACAGATTCTTTCTATAACGGCAGTAAAATCATGTCCGTCTGTCCGTCTGAAACGGTCCAATGATGAAGGACAGAAGAAGCTTCTCTTCTTCAGTTTTTCAGATAAAGGTTCAGCTGTTGGATGTTTCCTTGTATTTCTGGGTCTAGTTCTTCAGGCAGCATTAATCTTCATCGTCCTGAGAGGTGACGTCAAGCACAGACGGTTCCTCTCTGCTTTGAGTGCAGATGAAGACGATGATGAGCTCATGTTCACAGTGGGACAGTGGAAAACAGATGGAGAGTCAGCCTGCTCTGGGATCAGGAGCTGGTCCTTCAGGCTGAACGTTGGCTGCGCTTGGACTCAGGTGGTGAGTTCAGGGACAGCAAGAAGCTTAGTTTTTTTTTCATCATCATAAATCCACACGAACATCAATGAGCAAAGAGATTCCACTCAGCAGGTGATGAAAGGACTGAAGCCATGCTATGAAATGAAACGCCTCAGTTTAGAAGCAGTCTCTCTGACTGTCTGTCTGTCTGTCTGTGTGTGTCTGTCTGTCTGACTTTCTGTGTGTGTCTGTCTGTGTGTCTGTCTGTCTGTCTGTGTCTTTCTGTCTGTGTGTGTCTGTCTGTGTGTCTGTCTGTCTGTCTGTGTCTTTCTGTCTGTGTGTGTCTGTCTGTGTGTGTCTGTCTGTGTCTGTCTGTCTGTCTTTCTGACTGTCTGTGTGTGTCTTTCTGACTGTCTGTGTCTTTCTGTCTGTGTGTGTCTGTCTGTCTGTGTGTGTCTTTCTGTGTGTGTCTTTCTGTCTGTCTTTCTGACTGTCTGTGTCTTTCTGTCTGTGTGTGTCTGTCTGTCTGTGTGTGTCTGTCTGTGTGTGTCTTTCTGTCTGTGTGTCTGTCTGTCTTTCTGACTGTCTGTGTGTGTCTGTCTGTCTGTGTGTGTCTGTCTGTCTGACTGTCTGTGTGTGTCTGTCTGTCTGACTGTCTGTGTCTTTCTGTCTGTGTGTGTCTGTCTGTCTGACTGTCTGTGTGTGTCTGTCTGTCTGACTGTCTGTGTCTTTCTGTCTGTGTGTGTCTGTCTGTCTGACTGTCTGTGTGTGTCTGTCTGTGTGTCTGTCTGACTGTCTGTGTCTTTCTGTCTGTGTGTGTCTGTCTGTCTGTGTGTGTCTGTCTGTCTGACTGTCTGTGTGTGTCTGTCTGTGTCTTTCTGTCTGACTGTCTGTGTGTGTCTGTCTGTCTGTGTGTGTCTGTCTGTCTGACTGTCTGTGTGTGTCTGTCTGTGTGTCTGTCTGACTGTCTGTGTCTTTCTGTCTGTGTGTGTCTGTCTGTCTGTGTGTGTCTTTCTGTCTGACTGTCTGTGTGTGTCTGTCTGTCTGACTGTCTGTGTGTGTGTGTCTGTCTGTGTGTGTCTGTCTGTCTGTGTGTGTCTTTCTGTGTGTGTCTTTCTGTCTGTCTTTCTGACTGTCTGTGTCTTTCTGTCTGTGTGTGTCTGTCTGTCTGTGTGTGTCTGTCTGTCTGACTGTCTGTATGTGTCTGTCTGTCTGACTGTCTGTGTGTGTGTGTCTGTCTGTGTGTGTCTGTCTGTCTGTGTGTGTCTGTCTGTCTGACTGTCTGTGTGTGTCTGTCTGTGTGTCTGTCTGACTGTCTGTGTCTTTCTGTCTGTGTGTGTCTGACTGTCTGTGTGTGTCTGTCTGTCTGTCTTTCTGACTGTCTGTGTGTGTCTGTCTGTCTGTGTGTGTCTGTCTATGTGTGTCTGTCTGTCTGTGTGTGTCTGTCTGTGTGTGTCTGTCTGTCTGTGTGTGTCTTTCTGTCTGTGTGTGTCTGTCTGTCTGTCTGTCTGTGTGTGTCTGTCTGTTTGTCTGTGTGTGTCTGTCTGTCTGTGTGTGTCTGTCTGTTTGTCTGTGTGTGTCTGTCTGTCTGTGTGTGTCTGTCTGTCTGTCTGTGTGTGTCTGTCTGTTTGTCTGTGTGTGTCTGTCTGTCTGTGTGTGTCTGTCTGTGTGTGTGTGTCTGTCTGAATGAACAGAGATGCTGCTCTCAGTTTGTTTCATTCTCTGGCTCAGATCCACTTTCTTTCTTAAAGGAGGCGGGGTTGACTGTATGTGGAGGAGGGGGTCAGGCGGAGGGGGTGGTGTTGGTGAATCTGAATGTGTCCCCATGTGGAGATAGAGGTGGGGTGTTGGCCTCCGTGTAGCGGGCGGGTCCAGCCTACATGACACTCTCAAAGATGATGACTTTGTTGTCGTCGGTGCCGGGTGACAGCGGGCTCAGAGATTTGACATCAGAGGCCATGTACTCCAGGTGATGAGCTCCCCACACAGGACTGGTCAGGTGGGCCCAACGCTGCAAGAAACAGCAGAATCCATGAGCTTATGAAGATGGTGTGGACCACTGGGGGCCGCTGACACCAGGAGCCCTCAGACTCTTCACCATGTTATGAATGAGGTGAATGACGAGCAGGGAGCTGGAACCAAAGCTGGTGAGTGTTTCTGACCTCTTTGAAGGTTCCTCTGGCCCTGAAGAGTTTGTAGAGGAGGGTGGTCGGAATGCAGAGCATGGAGGAGAGCGCCAAACACCAGCCAATCACCTCACCCCACCACGGGTACACGTACACATTGTTGTAGGTCAGCGGCTTGTAGTTGACCAGATGGAACAGGAAGATGCCCTGAGGATCGTCAAAGCGGGTCAGACTGGACTGAACAGAAGAGTATATTTGTGATGAAGACATGTTTATGCAGTTGAGCCTCACAATGCAAACACATGGCGTTATGAAGGACCAGCACCACTTCATCCAGGGGAACGGCCGGTAGCCGATCATCCGAGCGACGTCGTCCATGAATCGGTCAGCTCCTGTACAAACAACAGGGGAGTAGGTTATTTTTCCTTATTTGGGGTCAGAAAACGCTGAGTCATGGTGAAGAAGGGCAAAGAAGCCCCACCCACTATCAGATCAATACCAGAACAGGTGTGTACCTCGTCATCCCTTTAAGGTCCAAAGCGCTTTACAGTCACATTCACCCAGTGATGCAAGGCACCACCCAGACCCTCACAAGCAATGTGGGTGCAACCTTCAGTCAGAGGTTGACCACTCTGCCCCTGCACCACAGCTGCCCAACCCGAAAAAAGTGGAAACTACAGTCAATTGAACACGGATTCCATGAAACTGTGAGGACAAAGGCACTGCTCTCCTCCTTTAACCCTAACCTGGTTTTTAGGATGTTTTTAACAAATATTTATTTCTTTATTATGGATCCCCCATTAGTTACAACCATGCGGTTGTAACTATTCCTCCTGGGGTCCAGACAGTTTTTCACAACTTTTACATTTATAGACATGCAAAAAAATGGTAACATGGGTTTGAACGTTTGGCACCCCAGGTAAAATGTCTGCATTATTGTCCATCTGACCTCGCCCCAACAATCAGCATCATGGGTTCTTCCAGCTGTTGTCCAGAACAATGAAACTGAAAATAGTTGATGATCACAAAGCAGGAGAAGCTATAAGAAGATAGTAAAGCCTTTTCAGATGAAAATATCCTCTGTTCAGAATGTCATTAAGAAATGACAGTCAACAGGAACAGTGGAAGTTAAAGTAAAATCTGGAAGAGCAAGAAAAATCTCAGACAGAGCAGCTCACAGGATTGTAAGAAAAGCAAGAAAAAAAACCCACGTTTGACTGCAGCCTCCCTCCAGAAAGACCTGCAGACTCTGGAGTTGTGCTGCACTGTTCTACTGTCCACAGATACTTGCACAAATATGATCTTCATGGAAGAGTCATCAGAAGAAAACCTCTTCTACGTCCTCACCACAAAATTCAACCTTTGAAGTTCACAAATGAACATAGAAACAAGCCTGATGCATTTTGGGAACAAGTTCTGTGGACCGACCCGGTTCAGATGGAACTTTTTGGCTGCAATGAGCAAAGGTACATTTGGAGAAGAAAGGGTCCAGAGTTTCAAGAAAAGAACCTCTGTCCAACTGTTAAGCATGGAGGTGGATCAATCATGATTAGGGCTTGTATTGCAGCCAGCGGCAAAAGAAACATTTCACCAGTAAAACAAGAATAGATTCCACCAAATTTCAAATTTTGGACACTAACTTGATGTCATCTGTGAAAAAGTTGAAGTAGAAGAGAGGATGACTTCTCCAAATGATAATGATCCTAAACACACCTCCAAATCCACACTGTCTTACATTAAGAGACAGAAACTGAAGGTTTTACAGTGAACTTCAATCACCTGACCTCAACATCATTGAAAATCTATGGATAGACCTGGAAACAGCAGAAAGTAACAGACATCCCAGAAATCTGAAAGAACTGGAAGACTTTTGGAAAGAAGAACGGATGAAGAAACCTCCAACAAGAATGGAGACTCTTGGCTACAAAAACCTTTACAAGCTGTGATACTTGTTTTTTTTTTTTTTTTTTTTTGGGGGGGGGCAGTAAAGGTACTAACTCTCCTTTGAAAGAGTAAATGATGAAAATAAAGCCTTTTTTTGACATATGACTTTGTTCAGCACATGCTGACGCCTTCAAACCAGTTAGATCCATCGTCTGCCCGCTGCTTCCTAATCTCTTACATTAGAGTTCTTTTTTGCATATTTGCTTGTGGTTTGATTGATTCCTCTCAAAACAACAGTGAGTGTTGTGGAACGGTTGAGCCAATGAGAGCAGCTGCAGCAGCTGATGCCCCCCCCCCAGATTCCACTGTTATGTGTCAGCCGTGATTTAAGCGACATGTGAGCTGCTGCACCCTTTCACACAGTCCTGCTGTTGGCTGAGCCGCCCTCACATGACCCACAGAGAGCCCACCACCAGTCTGGCCGTCCTGCTTCAGCTGCCATTTTTTGGTAAACTCTCTGAATCTCGTGGTCTGCTTTGACTCTTGTGACGGTTGACTCTACTCAGCCCCCCCTCAAATCATAAGGGTATATTATGAATGCTGGTGGACCCCCCACCTATGAAATCGGATCAGATTCTCTGGTGTGGAAGTGACAGCAAAGTTTCTAAATTCATCTGTCTGAATAAACGTGGCTCCACACCTGTTTGAGGATCACTTACAACTCTGTCGCTGTGTGTGTGTGTGTGTGTGTGTGTGTGTGTGTGTGTGTGCGTGTGTACATGCATGTGCATGTGGGTATGGGGGGGACATACCATACACCCAGGCAACTACTATACATTCCCAGAATGCTTGCCACAGCAGAGTCATCCCGCTGGCAGAGTAGTAGTCAAAGAGTTGGAAGACGTACATCCCTCCCTGCAGAGAAGAACACGCTTCACTTTAGGACATGGGACGGGGGGGGGGGGGGGGGGGGGGGGGGGGGGGGGGGGGGGGGGGGCTGATCAGTCCAGCGTTCCCACTGACCTGTGTTACCATGGAGAGGTCAATAATAAAACACAGTAAGCAGCAGATCGCTACGGCGATCTCTCGTTTGTATCGGTGGTAATGCTTTCCAGGAATCAGGTCCAGGATCCCGGTGACGAAGCCCTCCACGCCCACGAACTGCAGGAATACATGACGTCAAACCCAAACTTCAAGGTTTACAAGAACACTCAATGTTACTGTCATTCTGGGTTTTTCTCCTTTTCAGATTTTCAAAGACATCAGTAAAAATCCAGTTCAGAAGCCTTAGAAACCTGAAAACTCCCAGCTTGCTTTGATCTGTTGAAAGAGACATTCATCCTGCAGCAAACACTCAGAAACAACTCTCACTGGTCCTCATAAACAATCAAACATCTCGTCCAAGAAGCTCTCTTTCTCTGTTTTTGTCAGTATACTCTACAGTTTGTATTTTAACCACTTTTGAAGATTTCTTTTTTAAAAGTTGTTATTTTTCTGATCAGTAACTGATTTCTGATGTGCTTTGAAGGTGAGGGAGAAGTTTCAGTCACCTGACTGTCCAGCCCGAGCAGCAGCAGCATGAAGAAGAAGAGAGCCGCCCAGAGTGGAGCCACGGGCATCAGGCTGACCGCCTTCGGATACGCGATGAAGGCCAGACCTGGACCTGAGGCACACGAGTAAACTGTCAACGGCAGTTCAGGGGAGTTCCTTCAGAGACAATCATCACGGGAATTCAGTGTTTTCCTGTTTCTCAAGGATGCACACCTGCGCAGACACGTGAACGCTCACATCATCATCATGTTTACTATCATCAGTCCTTCTGCTGGAACACAGCAGAAACCTTGTGGACTTGACAGACTGCATGTCCACATCAGGCTGCAGGCCCGAGAAGACAAGCCAAATATATCTATGAGCTCCAGTCATGTGAGGCACTGCTAATAATACAAGTACATTACACACACGGACACACAAAACACACCACGCATACACTAATGTGTACACCAACAATTCTCTGGATTGATTCGGGTTTTCCTCAGAGAGCTGCCGTTCTCTTGTTGCCCTGTTTTTAACTTGTGCAGCTGCTTCAGCCGTTTCAGAGGTTTCAGGTGCTTTAGCCATTTCAGCCGTTTCAGATGTTTCAGGTGCTTCAGCCGTTTCATATGTTTCAGGTGCTTTAGCCATTTCAG
Organism: Oryzias celebensis; assembly: GCA_014656515.1. NCBI lineage: Eukaryota > Metazoa > Chordata > Actinopteri > Beloniformes > Adrianichthyidae > Oryzias > Oryzias celebensis. The sequence continues at coordinate 27,743,419 of BNCR01000007.1, read as the reverse complement.
GTGTTTCATATGTTTCAGGTGCTTTAGCCATTTCAGGTGTTTCAGAGGTTTCAGGTGCTTAAGCCATTTCAGGTGTTTCAGAGGTTTCAGGTGCTTCAGCCATTTCAGCCGTTTCAGATGTTTCAGGTGCTTCAGCCGTTTCATATGTTTCAGGTGCTTTAGCCATTTCAGGTGTTTCATATGTTTCAGGTGCTTTAGCCATTTCAGGTGTTTCAGAGGTTTCAGGTGCTTAAGCCATTTCAGGTGTTTCAGAGGTTTCAGGTGCTTCAGCCATTTCAGCCGTTTCAGATGTTTCAGGTGCTTCAGCCGTTTCATATGTTTCAGGTGCTTTAGCCATTTCAGGTGTTTCATATGTTTCAGGTGCTTTAGCCATTTCAGGTGTTTCAGAGGTTTCAGGTGCTTAAGCCGTTTCAGGTGTTTCAGAGGTTTCAGGTGCTTCAGCCATTTCAGCCGTTTCATATGTTTCAGGTGCTTTAGCCATTTCAGCCGTTTCAGATGTTTCAGGTGCTTAAGCCATTTCAGGTGTTTCATATGTTTCAGGTGCTTTAGCCATTTCAGGTGTTTCAGAGGTTTCAGGTGCTTTAGCCATTTCAGGTGTTTCAGAGGTTTCAGGTGCTTTAGCCATTTCAGGTGTTTCATATGTTTCAGGTGCTTCAGCCGTTTCAGCCGTTTCAGATGTTTCAGGTGCTTAAGCCGTTTCAGCCGTTTCAGAGGTTTCAGGTGCTTCAGCCATTTCAGGTGTTTCAGATGTTTCAGGTGCTTTAGCCATTTCAGGTGTTTCATATGTTTCAGGTGCTTCAGCCGTTTCAGCCGTTTCAGATGTTTCAGGTGCTTTAGCCATTTCAGGTGTTTCATATGTTTCAGGTGCTTTAGCCATTTCAGGTGTTTCAGAGGTTTCAGGTGCTTTAGCCATTTCAGGTGTTTCAGAGGTTTCAGGTGCTTTAGCCATTTCAGGTGTTTCATATGTTTCAGGTGCTTCAGCCGTTTCAGCCGTTTCAGATGTTTCAGGTGCTTAAGCCGTTTCAGCCGTTTCAGAGGTTTCAGGTGCTTCAGCCATTTCAGGTGTTTCAGATGTTTCAGGTGCTTTAGCCATTTCAGGTGTTTCATATGTTTCAGGTGCTTCAGCCGTTTCAGCCGTTTCAGATGTTTCAGGTGCTTAAGCCGTTTCAGCCGTTTCATATGTTTCAGGTGCTTTAGCCATTTCAGGTGTTTCATATGTTTCAGGTGCTTTAGCCATTTCAGGTGTTTCAGAGGTTTCAGGTGCTTCAGCCATTTCAGCCGTTTCAGATGTTTCAGGTGCTTTAGCCATTTCAGGTGTTTCATATGTTTCAGGTGCTTTAGCCATTTCAGGTGTTTCAGAGGTTTCAGGTGCTTTAGCCATTTCAGGTGTTTCAGAGGTTTCAGGTGCTTTAGCCATTTCAGGTGTTTCATATGTTTCAGGTGCTTCAGCCGTTTCAGCCGTTTCAGATGTTTCAGGTGCTTTAGCCGTTTCAGATGTTTCAGGTGCTTCAGCCGTTTCAGATGTTTCAGGTGCTTTAGCCGTTTCAGATGTTTCAGGTGCTTCAGCCGTTTCAGCCGTTTCAGATGTTTCAGGTGCTTCAGCCGTTTCAGCCGTTTCAGATGTTTCAGGTGCTTAAGCCGTTTCAGCCGTTTCAGATGTTTCAGGTGCTTCAGCTGATCAACAGATTTGTCTGTTTTCCTAGACTCTCTTTCTTCCCTTTAAAGGATGTAAAATCCTTAGTCACATGCACCTGTACAGGTGCGGCCCATGGAGGCGTCATAGAGCAGAGCAGGTTAAGAGAAGCTTTTGTGAAGTCTTAAGAGGAGCACAGGTGTGCCTTGAAGTTCCCTTCAGGTTTCTACAGACACCTTAAGGGACATCATGAAAATGGAAAGTAGCATTGTGGTGTCTGTGGTAAGTGTGTGGTGAAGTATTTGTATGGATGATATAAGTTACATGTACTTATGATGTACTGTTGGGGATGGTGTTGTACAGTGCTCTTTACGCAGCACTTCAGTCATTATAAGGTCCGACTTGTGGCTCCTTACTGACCGTGCACAAATGTGGCACACCTTTACCTGATTCTGCCACTTGGGAGATGTCGACTCCCTGCTCAGCAGCCATGAAGCCCAGAATGGAGAAGACCACGAAACCAGCAAAGAAGCTAGTGCCGCTGTTGATGAGAGCCAGCACGAAGGCGTCCCTGCAGAAAAGAAAGACTCTCAGCCATCAGGAGACCACGTTATCATCGGCATCTGCCTGACTCCACCAAAACCAGCTTCTACAGCTGAGTTCTGGTGACAGCTGGCCTCTCTGACATGCTTGTCCTAGTTTCAGTGCCGTTGTTTACATCGTTGCCATGGATACTGATTTTTATGTATGTCCTGTATGATTGGAAGCTCAGTTCAGTTTAGATGCATTTGTTTTGGTCCACAGATTTTAAAAAGAACAAGAAAAGCTGACTTCTTAAAAAATCAAAACACAGAAGCGAAGCCTTAACAACAACAACAAATGAAAGAATGCTGAAACAAATGTGTTAACAGATGACAAAGCTTTAAATGCTGTAAATATGATCATAAGTGACAGGAAGACTCTTTAGACTGAGCCAATCTAATGCAGGCGCAGATGTGAGCATCATCGCTTTCAAAACCTGGACTTTTCAGCCCACCTGAACAGAAAACACATACACACAAAACCTACAGGCTTGGGACAACTTGAATTGAAGGAATTTGTCACTGCATAACATAAAGCACCTGTGCTGATCGAATGAACCCATCTGCAAGAACTTTCTAAAAACAAGACCTTCAGTCTGACGGAGATGTTCACCTTCAGCAAACATTGAAACTGGAGACATGTTTATATATGGAGAGAAATTAGTATCACTCTGATTTGTGCGTGCGTAATCCTTGATTTGTGCGTAACTTTAGATTTGTGCGTGCGTAATCCTTGATTTGTGCTTAACTTTAGATTTGTGCGTACGTAAATACATTTTATGCATGAGTACAAAAATTACAAAATTTAAAAAAATACAATGTACACTTGCACAACTTAAAATTATGACAGCTTAAAACTAACTACACGCACAAATCTTAAAAAGTTATGCACAAATCACTTGTTACGCACACACAAAACCGTATTTACACGCAAATCTCATGTCAGACTCTTTTCTAGTATCCCAGATTCGTGTGTAAGTGATGCGTTTAAATGCTACTGGAATGCTGGGTTATCAAAGTTTTCTGATCAGCCGCACAATCCAAAGTTACGCACAAATCAAGAATTATGCACGCACAAATCTAAAGTTACGCACAAATCAAAATTACACACGCACAAATCGGAGTGATGCTAATTTCTCTCCATACTTACTGGTGTTGGAGTGAAACCAGCTCTTTGTCTTGCAGGTTTTCTGTGAATGCGTCTCAGACAGGCACACGCATGCATGAGAGTGTGTGCGTGTCGTACTTGTAGCAGTCATTATTGAAGCGATTGTAGCTGCCTAAAGCAGTCAGCGCTCCGAGGCCGATGGCATAGGAGAAGAAGATCTGTGTTCCAGCATCAATCCACACCTGCAGGGGGAGAGGTCAGAGGTCAAAGAGCTGCTGGAGGTCCAGACACAAATGTTTCATCTTTCAATCCTCATTATGGTGTCTATTTTAAAGTGAATCTGAACTTGCTCCAGCTCTCTTCTGCTTCCAGAAGACTGCGTTTGATCACAGCTGCAGGTGGCATGGATCTACAGTTTTTGAGGTCTTTCACCTGAATGACGGTGAACACTTGTTCCTATCACACTAAGATCATCATGAGAAGAGATTTTACCAAAGAAAACAAACACATCAGGTTAAAAACCGCTAAAGATCCTGTCCTCTGTCACCTGAGAGTCATAGTTCAGGGCTGGTCCAGTGTGAGGACTCACCTGCGCCTCCTCTAGTTTGGACCAGTCGGGCTTGATGTAATACATGATGCCGTCGTATGCTCCGGGAAGAGTGACTCCTCTGACCAGCAAGATGATGAGGACCACGTACGGGAACGTGGCAGTAAAATACACAATCTGGAACACACACACCAAAGTGTCAGCACCACACAACCGAGCCCAGTTTCCCCGAACCTGAAACCTGAAGCTGAAGCAGCTTTTTCTGGGATGTTCCGATAAAAACTCCTAATGTCCACTTCTGCCACTTAGAGGATGACCAGAGAGAAACCATTCTGAAAACTCACAGTCGGTGATGTTGGGACTCAACTCAAATGCTGAAACACTTTACAGAACTCAAATCAGATCACCTGAAGCCTGAAAAAGAGCAGGTATTTCTGCTCATTTAGGATTTACACGCTGCAGTGACCTTCAGAACCAGAGTCTGCAGATTCAGCGACTGAAACTGCAGGGAAATAAAACTACAAAACTGTATTTTATCTTTATGTTTTATTTCTTTTTTCAGCATCGAGAACAAACTCCAGATTCCTCCTCAAGAGGAGAAACTCCAGCCTGGAATCGTCACCGCCAACCTTCACGTACCTGACCTAAATATTCAGAGTTACATAAGTGAGGAGGAGACTAGTGAATGTGTGCAGTTTGTTTACATAAGAGCTCAGCGAGAAGCTGAAACTGTGAGAACCAGGCAACAAAAACAAGCCAGAGGGAAGACGATACAGCCTGATACCAGACCTGCTGCGCCAGAGCGCACAAGGACTTTCAGCACCACGGAGAGCAGCCGTTCCGGGCAAGGTCCCATTTCAATCAGCTGTTTGTTTTACCCACAAACACGGCAGCGTGTTCACTGAACTTCTCCAGGGATGGAGGGGGAGGAGCTGTAGCAGTCCTCCCGGCTTCAGCAGTGTTTTCACTGGCAGTGCTTGGACTGAGAAGCCTCAGCACACATTGTTCTGCACATGAGCTGGTGTTTGTGACAGCGTTTGGGGAAAGTGCAGGAAACACAAAAGCGCAGTTCCTCCGTTTACAGCAGATCAGCTTTTGTGTTCAGCTGTGGTGCTCTCCTACAGGTCACAGAAATCCAAAACTCACTTTGCAACACAACTGCAAAGGTTCCAACATGTCACCGGTGGTCCAACAGAAAAGATCCATTCCAGAAGAAAGACAAGAAGCTCCTGAGGTGCAGAAGGAGGAGTCTGAGCTTCAGCAGACTGACATGGAGAGCAGCAAGAGGACACGAGGAGCAGAACCTCCAGGCTCACTTCACATTTTCATTACACTCAGCAGTTTTCCTACGACCGCAGAAGAGTTCCTGTCAGCACAAAGTCTAGAGTCCCTCTGCTGTGGGTCAGGTCTTCAGAGAAGACAAGGCAGCTCAAGTGCAGCTCTCGCCTGCTCAGCTTAGCTTTCAGATTTGTTGACAAAAATTGTAGTCACATTGTTTTTGTTTAAAACACACTTGAAGTCTTGTAAACTGGGAGACATCTCCTGCTTTGATAGATAGATATGTGAGGATCATGATGCTGTCCCTTCATTCAGCAGATGAAGAGTATCCAGCTCAGCATACCTTTCATTTTAACTATCTCCAGCTGATTATTTACATTGCTATAGCATTCTGAGCGAGGTTTGTTTCTGTTCGTCCCCCAGCTGCACTGGACTGCTCATCAGATCCAGGATTGAGCAAATGCTGAAGATTAAGAAACTAAAATGAGATGTTTCAGTCTTCTGTCACAGACTTGTGAGTGGAAACTTTAAGGCAGCGGCGCATCACTCTCACTTTGTTCAAACTCTGGATCTCATGCTTACAGACTCCCTGGAACTCAGTAAGGCGTATTGATGGTTCTGGGTGAAACACGGCAGAGGTGGGGTAATGGTTTAGACTTGCCTTGCCCTGCTGGGTACATTAGGACAGTGTTTCCCAGCCCTGGTCCTTGGGGAACACTGTCCTGCGTGTTTTCCATGTAGCCCTGCTTATGCACATGTGATTCAGCACATCATCAGGCTCTGCAGAAGCCTGACCATGACAGTCATCCAAGGCAGGTGTGTTTCAGCTGAATGGAATAAAGAAATGCAGGACAGTGCATAGGTCCAGCAGGAGCATCAGCTGCTGAGCTGCAGGGCTTCTCCTCACACTCTGTGTGGTTTTTCCTGAAGCCCTACACTCACCTGAAAACCAGTGGCGATCAATGATCTGCACCTTCTGATGTTTCTGAATAAATATCCAACAGATTCTAAATGAGATGTGGTTTTGTAGGACTGTGTGATGATGAAGATGAGGATGGTGGATGAGGTGGGGTGTTGCTGTAGACCTTTGAGTTTGCACGTCATCAGACATATTCCAGGAAGAGCACACTAAGCCATTTTTAGGTTTGAGGAACCTTTTCTTAGTTCTGTCTTTTACACAGAAACAACCATCCGCCTCCGTTGGACCAAACCAAACTGAACCACATTCCAACGCTGTGAGTAGATTCAAACTTTGCACAGGCCTCAGAGATCCCACATTATTCTAACAAATATTCATTTTTGAAAAATAACTTTTACGTAGTCCAATGTCTTTATTCTTTAGATTCATTTGAATACTTTTCTTTTTATTTCAATTGATGATTTCTTTTTGTCCCAAAGTGATTCTTTCTTTTAGGTTTTTGGTGTTCATTCATTCAAGTATTTTTCGTCATGTTTCTAAGATTGGCTGCAGAGTTTCTTATACTATTCTGTGTTTCTGTGGTTCTAATGTTTATTCTTCAGAATTGTGACTTCTTTAAATTCCTCTGGTTTTACGGTCATTTGTTGTCATGATGCATGTTTCCCCGTGAACGTCTGCAGGTTCCTTCTCTGCTGCATGAACACACACGCCGCTGTCTGAGTTTCTCCTGGAGCGCCGTGACGCCTCAGCCTTCAGCCAAATCTGCAGACTGAGCAGGTTTCATTTCCCAGGGTGTCTCAGTCACGTCCCACTGCAGTCAGGCTGCCCTCCCACCAGGTGGCCAATCACAGTCTGCCACATCACAGGCTCAGCTGACCCCACACATGGTAGTCATAGCAACGCTAAGCCAAGTGTGTGAGCAGTGTGTTTGGGTCTGTCGTGACACACATGTGCGGACAGTGAGTGAATCACAGCCCTCAGCTGAAGGCAGCACTTATGAAGAAAGACTTTTTCACTCAGGTTGTCGGGTCAACTTTCTCTCAACACATCTAGCTGTGGTTTCCTCTGAAGCTCACTGAGGGACTGTTGGTCTCCCCCATCGGGCCACTTTAAGTTAAATGTTCATGACGGTTTCTATGTCGTTCTGAGTTTTATCAGGACTTAAAAGACCTCGTGAGTTTCTTGACTTCTCCTCATGACCAACAATGAGAATCCTTTCTTATAGAGTTCATGACCCGATGATTATAACAGGCTCATAAGACAGTGGTTGATTGCATTCATTTATAAAACATTGTTGTCATAAAACCCCGCCTTGAGCAGACATGCCATCTCCGTAAAGACCCATGAAAAATTCCAATAAAACCAATAAAAATTCTGTTTTGGAATTCGAACATGTTCTTGTGGTATTTTTCTCATAACAGAGGAGATACATAAAGGAAATTAGGATTAAAAATATATTTCTTTATTCAAATTGTTGTGAATCGGGAGCATAAGGAAAACTGCTGTTGGAAAAAGCTTGTAGTTTCTACATTCAAACTACAACCAGAGGTCCACATGTTCCTGCTCCGCTCCATTCTGATGCATCCACTCACAGACAAACAGATCCACGAACGTCTTTGTTTTCCTCGTCTGAGCTGAAATCTGGATCAGAACTGTACGGCTCTTATTTTACTCACCATTTTTCTTGTCTCAATAATGTTAGCTTGGGTTTGTGAGAGGCTGTAAGCTGGCAGGAGAAAATTCAAACAAAAGCATGATGGGAAATTAGCGCTGGCTTGCTCTCCGCCAACAGTTTTCTCGCTCTGCAGAGACAATGTCCTAGACGACCACTGGTTGTTTGATTTTGGTTAAAAATGGCCAAAGACCACTGGGAACACTTTTCCAGTGGATCAAAGGGCATTTGGAGTGGGACCTCATGGTGGAAGTTTGTAGGATTTGTGCATGTTTGAGCGACTGACCGACCTTCGCTGTGGTGGTGTTGAAAATGCAAACCTGTGGAAAAACCAGACACAACGACACTGAAGACATTACCTTCCCAGTGGACTTCACTCCCTTCCAGACGCAGAAGTAAACCAGAACCCAGACAGCCATCAGGCACAGCATCAGCTCCCAGTTCAGCTTTCCAGGTTCGTCCAGACCAGACGAGATGTTCAGCACTTTGTTCCTGCATACCACAACCAGGACCATGATCAAGCTACTGGTCACCAACCAACACCCCTAGCACCCACCCACCCCAGACCAGCAGCAGAGAAGCAGACTCACTCCCAGAATTCTATGATGGGAGAGCGGGCATCAGCCAGGTCAGCGCAGGTCATGTTGCTGTTGCCCACTGTGGTGTTAGCAAGACTGGCATTCTTGCAGTCCTGGTGGTGGAAGATCTCTATGCAGCTGGGAGTGTTCCACTCATTGTCACAGGTGGACCAGGGCAGAGAGGAGCTGAAGGACTTGATCAGGTAGTAGAATCCCCAGGCCAGAACCATGATGTAGTAGGTGTTGCAGAAGAACACAATCACCATGGAGGCAAAACCAAGTCCTGCAGGGAGGCCACAGTCACAGCATGAGTCAGTGCACGTGTCGGCATGCGTCAACATTCAAATGGGTGCACGTTCCAGCGTGTGTGTGTGAGTGCGCAGTTTTGGTCATGTCAGTTTGTCAAGGCGTCAACATGTGTGCACATCTCGGCATGCACCAACACAGAAGTGTGGGCACGTAAGTGTGAACATGCAAAACGGCAAAAACAAGCGTCTGGACATAAGTCCAAAATTCTTACCACTTAAAACATTTATATTCATTAAGTTAAAAAATCTTTCAAAGGGAAAGGAAGAAGAATTCTAGCCACCAAAACCTGTTCTGTCAAACCAAGATCAGATGAAGATGAAGCGTGTGCAGTTTCAGACGTGTCAGTGTGAGAATAAATGGAAAAGCTTTCAATTTTTTTAAGACTTTTTCAGGTTTTAACAGTAAAGATCATTTTTTCAAGGATTCAAGATTTTCTTTCTGTAACTCGATTTCCACCGTTTAGTCTGAGTTCAGCTTCAGCTAATATATATATATATATATTTAATTTGTCAAAATGACTTTACAGTTTTATCAACAGTCTGTTCCATTTCCTGGGTCATGGAGCAGCGGTCATCAGGCATTTCTGATGTAGAATCCTGTTTCTGGTCAGTGACTGTGAGGCTGTTTGTCTGCATTCCTGATGAAGTCTGGACAACAGTTTTATGATCCTCAGTATCAGCGGCTGAAGAACTGAAGAGTCTGCAGTTTAAAGGAGGTCACAGGGGTTTTAGGGGGTGTAAAAGCAGCGTGTGAGGGAGCAGTTTAAACACACCTTCACATGACACGTGTCTTTATACCGCGAGGAACAACGAGGAGTCAGAGCATTGATAGTTACTTAAAGGCTTTAGGTTCAAATGGCTTTGTTTACTTTCTGGCATCACTTTCATGGTGCTGGGATTGTGAAAATGGTTTTATGACAGTGGTAGCTGTTTTTTACCCAAATAAAACTATTTTCCTTTTGAAAGTTATGAATCAGGTTCTGAACCAGATCAATCCAGATCTGCTGGGATGGAAGCAGCTCCTCTTGACTGGCAGTGACGTTTTGTGGAGACAATGATGTGCAGCAGCTGTGGGGGAGGGTCACTGATGAGGAAATCTAGCTGTTTATCTCAAATGAAGGGAAAGTTTCAGGCATGCATTAACTCGAAGGAGCTGAAGAGCCTGAAGCTGATTTCTATCCTGAAGAAGGTTCAGCAGAAACCAGGACAGAGGATGCCAGCCTGACACTGGGAAGTCTGATGATTGACAGCTGAGCAAATCATCACCTCGCTTGACATGTTGCTATGGAAACCAGCATTTAGCTGACTCACACTGCTGCTTGGAACATCTGTGTTGTTGTGGTTACAATGAGTAACAGGCTGGAGATCCTAAAAACACTTAGTAAGTAGAATTATTTACCTGCAGAGACAATGAAGTTATTCTTTAACTCAGAAAGGTTGTTAAATGCAAACTGGATGACTCCAGCAGCAAGGCCTCACCTGATGGATCCACAGTGACTATGTGGATCAGTGAGCTGAACAGCGATTGACCAACTGGTTGGTCTGGGGTTCAAATCCAGGCTTGACAATCAATTGGAAATAAGGCATAATCCTCATTTGTTTGCAAAAGTTGACAAAAAGCTTTCTCCATTACATTTTCTGATTTGAAGACAAAATGTAGTTTATTTGAGAAAATTAGAGGCAGTTTGGGAAAAATAGCTGAAGCCAACATGAAGGACATCCAGCACATGAAAGATGAGAGAAGTCATCAGCTGCAGGGAGTCCAGGCAAATGTCAGCCTGACTGCTGAGGTGCAGATCGTGTTTCAAGATTCTGTTACTCCACTCCGCTCTGTAGGAACCGGATCGGACTGTGCAGGTCTGTCTGCAGCGCCACAGAGAACCCAGGAGTCCTGAGCTGAAGCCCAGTTATGAATGCAGCCAGAAAGAGTCAGGGGCTCTGCTGAGGAACAGTGTGAGAGACAGCACAACCAGCCCCTGTGTGTGTGTGTGTGCTTGTGTTTGTATGTCAATGCATGTTTTTATGTGTGTTTGCTCAAGTGTTTCTGTGTGAGTGTGTGTGTGTGTACATGCATGTGTGTTTGGTATCTGTGTGAGTGCGTGTGCGTGTGTGTGTGTGTATGTGTACGTCAATGCATGTTTTCATGTGTGTTTGGTATCTGTGTGTGTGTGTGTGTGTGTGTGTGTGTGTGTGTGTGTGTGTGTGTGTGTGTGTGTGTGTGTGTGTGTGTGTACGTCAATGCATGTTTTCATGTGTGTTTGGTATCTGTGTGTGTGTGTGTGTGTGTGTGTGTGTGTGTGTGTGTACGTCAATGCATGTTTTCATGTGTGTTTGGTATCTGTGTGTGTGTGTGTGTGTGTGTGTGTGTGTACGTCAATGCATGTTTTCATGTGTGTTTGGTATCTGTGTGTGTGTGTGTGTGTGTGTGTGTGTGTGTGTGTGTGTGTGTACCTCAATGCATGTTTTCATGTGTGTTTGGTATCTGTGTGTGTGTGTGTGTGTGTGTGTGTGTGTGTGTGTGTGTACGTCAATGCATGTTTTCATGTGTGTTTGGTATCTGTGTGTGTGTGTGTGTGTGTGTGTGTGTGTGTGTGTACGTCAATGCATGTTTTCATGTGTGTTTGGTATCTGTGTGTGTGTGTGTGTGTGTGTGTGTGTGTGTACGTCAATGCATGTTTTCATGTGTGTTTGGTATCTGTGCGTGTGTGTTTGTGTGTGTGTGTGTGTGTGTGTGTGTGTGCGTGCGTGCGTGCGTGCGTGCGTGCGTGCGTGTGTGTGTGTTCAGGCACGTACACCTGTAATAAACTTCCTCATGGAGGTCACAGATGCTTCCAGTGACTCAGTGTATGGGCTGCTCAGGTCATGTGATGATGTCCATGACGGTGTTAACTTTGCAGGATAACAGCTTTTAGTGATTAAAAAAATTCGTTCACTTTATCTTTATGATCCTTTTTGCAAGGAGAATAAACACAGTTTGAATATTGTCTTATTGGCAACAGCCTCTTTAACTGAAAATAAAGAAAATAATCAGATAAGAACGGCCTAAAGTGGCAAAGAAAATACAGGGTGCAATAAAAGCATTCATGCAGGTGGCGCACTGCACCTTTAAAGAGAGGAGCGATGTTCCACACGTTGATGCTTCCAGCCTTCATGAACTGACCCAGCGCAATTTCCAGGAAGAAGATGGGGATTCCTCCGACAAACACGATCAGCAGGTACGGGATGAGGAAGACTCCTGCGGGAAACACAGAGGAAGATGGGTCTGTGACAAACCTGCTGTGCACTGACACCTAAAATCCTGTTTCTGAATTAGTTATCTATTCAATTATCTTCATGATTATTTTCATCTATAACATTATTTCAACTGAAAGTAAGGTCAAACACATGTTTTTATTCTGCTTTCATGACACATGCCGTTTCATTGCAATAAGGTGACACAGATGAACAAGAGGTTTTTGGCAGACTTCTGGTTTCAGTTTCACATCATTCTTCTTAAGAAAGTAAAGGTTCTGTCCATTGTGCTGACCAGTGCACAGCAGTACGGTGCAGTGCTCCTCCTGGCCTCAAAGGCAGTCCGTAAGCGTCCTCACGCTCTGATGTGTTAGTTGCTGACACAATAATCATTAACCAGCCAATAACGTGTCAAACATTCTAAGCTTAAAGACTTTATGAACATGTTGAAGCCACAATGTTCAAAGGCCATTGTTGCCATTAGTCGGGCAAAGGTCCAGTTTTTACAACATTTCAGAAACTCCACGTCCTGAACTTTGCTGAGTTGGAAGAAAGGGTTGATGCAGGATGACAAGCTCAGGCAAAGGCCGGTTCTATTCTTGAAGCAGAGCTTAGCTCACCTTTAACAGAATTTGTTTTTCTACTGAATCACTTGGTTTTTCAACAACTTCCCAAAAGCCAAATTCATTACAGCTCAAATGTGTTCACATCAACTAAAATCATAAATTATAAACAGTCATTTTTTGTTCTAATTTAAAACATTCTTCCTTTAGAATTTAAACCTAATTTTCCTTTTAAACCAATAAAATGTTATAATGTTATAAGACCAAACGTGAGTGTCCATGTACCTAACGGAGCTTCATGCTGCTCTCTGGACTGTTTGCCTTTTAGTCCCACATGGAAATGAAGGAACGTCTTTAAACAGCTGGCTGCAGGTCACATGGTTAAATTGCTGACAAAGCTCTGCTTGTTTCTTTCCATATTCACAGCTTCCTCTAACTCATCAGGGCTCATCTTGTGTGGTTAATCTTAGAGTTTGATCAATAGAAAAAGAAATAAAAGGTTGCAGGTTTTCCCTAATGCACAACAGAACTATGACATTCAATTTAACAGGAAGAAACTCCACAGTTCTTTTTATTTGTGGTCACTGTGTTCAGGGTCAAAGAGGCCTGGACAGCTTGAGGACATTCCATGATGGCCTGAGATGTCCTCTGCTCTCATGACATCAACAGAGCGGTGACTGCGTATGCCGTCCTCACACAGCTGCCTTCTCCACTTTAAATCTTGATTTGAGGTCTTTTCCATCTATTATTGTCAGCCCCCTCGTGCACACTCGCAGGCCTGAACATCATCAGAGTGCACGAGCATCTGCTAAACCAGCAGAGGTTCTAGCAGAGTCCGAGGGTTTCATTAGTCTGAGCTGGATTATGAGAAATTGTTCAATAGTTGCTCAACAGCCACTTGGTTGAGTTCATCGGTCCACTTGTTACGTATGTGTGTAAGCTTGTTAACACAATTAGCTTCAAAGAGCAGAACCGCATTGCATTTAAGCATGTGTGCGTGGTGAAGACAGCTCACTCATGAATGATCCTGTCAGCGGGGCTGCGTTAGGGTTATTTTAGACATGTTTAGTCATTCAAAGAGCAGCAAACTAAAAAGATGAAGGAGCATGTGCATTAAAAAATCCAGACAGCCTTCTTTACTTCAGCAGATTTTAGCCTTTAAAAAGTGGAGTCCACCAAGCTTTTGGTTTCCAGCTACCCGCTGAATCTTTGATTGTAGCTGAATAATGGGCATTAATGATTGTGAGACAAAGCTAACTGTTTTTTGATACATGTTTGTCCCGTCAGCTTCTTCCCCTTTTTGGATCACTTGTGCGACTCACAAGTGATCTTTGGAAAAATGACTGAAATGGCGTGGAGGACCGCTGTTAAAGCAGGTGTTGGAAACTCAATCGCTGTGCTCCTGTTTCAGACGCTCACATCCTGACCATTGCAGTTTACAATCAGGTGATCCCAACCAAACACAAGGTACAACGGAAGCCGAACAGTTGTCTGCCCCCGCAGTAAAAACTTGATACATCAGTGGCCCTAAAGCCCCGGGGGCATGAAGAGGAGAGAACTCGTGCAGGAGAAGAAGGTCATTGTTCAGATAGAGGTCATTCTGATTCCAACCCAAGAGAAGAAGTCTGAACCTTGATTACTGAGTGGAGATGGAGCACAGAGGGGTGGGGGGTAATGTAACATGATGGCTGCAGATAATTACTGAACAGGAGCGCACACGGTCAGAAGGGTGTGAGTTTCTTTAGGACTGGTGATGTGCTGCGTACAGGAGTGACCTGCTGAGCCTTTCACTGTTCCTCCTCTGAACTTGAAGCTGAATCAGTAGTTTGGCAGAGATTGACAGCACTGGTCTGCGGTGATTGGAGCGCTTGATCATCACCATGCAAATGAACAGCAACAACATGGACGGTGGAAGCATGTGCGCAGCCTGGTCTGCTATAGCTGTGATGTTTCTCTGCCAGAAGGAGTACGGTCACACATGTTGACAGTAAAATGTCTCATCAGCCTCATCCCTCTGTGTTCCACAAAGATCCAGCCTGCAGACAGCACGGCGGCACCGTGTCCGACATGATTTCAGTGAGAGGAGAACACAGCATCAGCAGCTCACGCTCAGCCTGAGGATGACGACAGCAGTGACGAGCATGATGATGGAGAGACTGCAGAGATGCCAGCTCAATGGCGCTGTCACCTTCACTGAAAGTGGGAGTGAGGCAGCATCCGTGCACATCTATCTGCTGCTTTAAAACATGCTGTTGTGTTAGCATAGTATAGCTTAGCCCAGAATAGCTTGTGATGAGTCACAGCTGCGAGAACAGACAAAAAGATGGAGGTGGGGAGCTGCAGCCGTACTAGGAGCTTAATAAAAATCCTCTCCATCCACAAACGCTCTCACATGCACGCTCAGACCCGGAGCTAAGTGAGTAATGCTGTTAGCTCGTCAGGACCTTGGCGTTGATGGGATTAGAGCGCTGCGGCTCAGTCCGCTGCACTCCAGCACACACAGCAGCTGTTAGGAGCATGTTTGAGGTCCGTCACGATCTGCTGCACTTTGTTACCAAGCATTTCAGAAGCCTGAAGCCAACACACAAAAGCCTTGTTGTGTGTTGGCACATCAGATTGAGGGTACAATAAGGCAGCTGCTGGCTCCTTTGCTTTGGTTTGATGTGCATGAGAAACCAGGTTTGTCCTGGCAACAACACAACGTAGATAAGAACGTCTAAGTTACACTTTGCAACCCTGAACTGCTTCACAGAAAACACATTTATAGAAGGTAATGCTGCGTCCATCGCTCCAAGAAACCCCCAAACAAACACACACACTCATCTGTCACCTGGTTGAAACTCCACAAAACTTCTGGTTTACCTGCTGTGACCTTTTGTGCACAATACCAGACGGGAGTTTGTTCGATCGGTTTGTTTGATTGTTCACCTTTTCAGAGGAAAGTACTGAAATCAGAATGAAAACGGTGTGTGAACGAGCAGAAAAACGGAAGAGTGTAAAGGTGTTTACCAGAGGAAATGGACACCCCTGCTGACAGCCAGGTGGGCCTGCTTCACCTGTGAGGTTCTGTGAGCTATGGTTAATGCTATAGGTGTCATGGGATGTGGGAGGGGTTGACTGCTGCAAGTGCTGATCATTGAACGGGGCAGGAAAAACATTTTTTCTGTCTGAAAAGTCTCCAGAAACACCAGCAGAAATATCTATTTTTTTCTATCAAAATCTATTAATAATCACCAGTAACCTTTAGTAACCGTTGTGTTGGGTCCTGACGCATACCACCCCGTGAGGTTACCACCCCCACCCCTCACAGGAGGATTTAGATCAAGTCATGTACATGTGCTAGGATGTAAACTCCCGTTGAGTCAAGAATAAACAGGGAGAGGACTTAAGAGTGCCCTGATGAGGACAGGAAGCACTGACATGGGAGCGAGCGGGGTGGCTGAAGCCCCCCCATGCTGAGCGCCACCTAACATGGCTGACACATGGTCAGCTTGAGCTGAAAGTGAGACAGAAACAGAAGTGGTTAGCCTACTAAGCTGCAGCGCTGCAGTTAGCAAGCTAAGCTGGCTAATCCGGGTAAGTCAGTGGGCTAAGTACTAACAAGCTGATGGAACAAGACTGATGACAGAGCTGCAGCATCATCATCTGCATTACCATCCTCACTATTTACACTTCATCAAACACCCCACAGACATCCACACTTAACCATTTTGCAGATAAATGTTCAAATCTGCTCTTTAAAACTTTTCTTTTTTTATTTTTTATGGAAATAAACTTGTTGAAAGTAAACTTTGTGCTGTCAGTTTTTAGAAAATCAACTGGTATCAGCAAATTCAACTACACAAAAACTGATGTTGTGAATGAGTCAAGCAAATTACAGCATCTCCCCTTCTGGTGGAGATGTTAAATATCTGCATTTTTCTGGAAGAGGGAGGAGAGTTTAATGCTGTTAAGCTCCTGAGAATGAACAGATTCAAAAGGTGCCAGACAACAGGGTGAGAGATTTAAACAGCTGGAGTTCCCAAAGTAAACCGGAAGATTCTGAGAAGAGCCTTCAAACCCAAACAGGGATCTGCTCTACCCAGCAGGGAATCAAACCAGCAACCTTCTTCTGAAGAAACAGCAGACCAAATGAGCTTTCATTAGAATCAGTTTGACAAAAAAAGATTGTTTGAATAAATGACAGCAGATCCATTGGGGATTATTTCCACCACAGAGACTCAGGATTGGAACAAAACTTCAGTGAGTTTTCCTCCACAAAATGTTGTGACAATATCAGAAGATCAGTGATCTTAAAAAGAGAATCTCTCAGGAGTTTGAGCAGCTGCATAGAAGTAATGATGCTGCATAGAAATCTGAATGCAGTGGGTCTGTGGCCAGTAGGTCACAGGTTTGATCCTGTCACAGTCCAATTCCGTCAGCAAAGTCATTACGCAAAAACTTTATGCTAAATCACTGCCCAGCTCCGGCAGACGTGGCAAACAGCCAAAAACCAACAAAAAGGAAAACCAAACATGACTTGGAGTGAAACTGAAAGGATCCTGCAGCTGCAGCAGTTACTCGAAGATTGTTTCAGCATCAAAATGAAACACCAAGGTCACAGCAGCGGGATGAAGCTGACTTTCCTCCATGTCCTGCTCTGCGATCAGCTGGCCTTGCTCTGACCTGCTGCCAGCTGGCTCAGGATCCACACAGCTTTAATCGAGTTCTGCACACTGATGTGTCACATCACACCAAGTGTTCAGCTGACCAGCATGACTCATTGATTAATTACTTTCTACTGCACTCGCCAGTAGCTGAATGGTCTGTAGATGTTTTACAGTCAACTGCAGCAGTGAGCTGTGCTGTCTCTCTGAACATTTGTCCAAACCCGTGGTGGGCTGGAACAGCCTCCTCTGTTGGCCAAGACTTATTTACAAAAGTACATTAAATTGTTGTGTTTTTCATAATTGTGTGATTGAAATGAAATGACATTTTCCTAGTAAACATGGGTTCTTATTAGTCTGTTCTCTTCATGACCTATAGTGTTGAGCAGCTGACAGTGTTGTACATTACAGTGGAGTTTTAGAATTGACCCAACAACCTGCTGTTACCAGCAGAGGAAGATGGTTTCAATCAGATCACAACTCTGTGAGACCAAGGCCAGATAGAAGCATTTACAACACGTTTATGTTTTGCAGTGAAACATTCCCGTCCTGGAAGAATAATCCTACCTTCTGACTGAATATCACACAGATTTATGTTTTAGCTTGTTTGTTCAAGACTACCTCTGTGTCTAACGCTGTTTCATGCCCCAAAAAACAGACAAGACAAATGAGACAAAGAGATATGAAAAGGTCCTGGTTCAAATCCTGACTGGGTCCTTCTATGTGGAGCCTGCATGTTCTCCTGTGTGGGATGTTTGGGGGAACTCTGGTTTCCTCCCAGAGTCCAAAAACATGATTCATAGGTTCATTGATGACTCTAGATTGTCCTTTGGTGTGAATGTGTGTGTGTGTGTGTATGTGTGTGTGTGTGTGTGGAGGTGTGTGTGTGGATGTGTGTGTGTGGGGGGGTGGAGGTGTGTGTGTGTGTGTGTGTGTGTGTGTGTGTGTGTGTGTGTGTGTGTGTGTGGATATGTGTGTGTGTGTGTGTGTGTGTGTGTGGATATGTGTGGATGTGTGTGTGTGTGGATGTGTGTGTGTGGATGTGTGTGTGGATGTGTGCGTGTGTGGATGTGTGCGTGTGTGGATGTGTGTGTGGTTGTGCGGCTGTGACAGACTGGTGAACTGTCCAAGCTGTGCTCCACCTTTACACCACAGTAGTTAGGATAACTGAAAAACAAATGGCTTCAAATAGAAACTGTTGTTTTGATGACGGTCCCCGTTTATCCAAGTGACGTTGCTTTGATGTTGAGTCATGGTATCTGGATTTAAAGTCATCTTTTTTAGGATATATATGGAGCTTGTGGAGAAAAAAAAAAGTCCAAATGCTATAATTCAATTTCAAGACAGAAACTATTGGAATTACTGGATGTGTACCAGATATTCTTGGATGTGTACCAGATGTGTACCGGATGTGTCCTGGAAGTGCTTTGGATGTGTACCGGATGTGTACCAGATATTCCTGGATGGGTTGCAGTAATACAGCTCTACTTCAGCTAGATGGAAGAGCCAAAGCTGAACCTCTTCACGTTCCACTGGTTGGTGGTGAATGCACACAGATGTAGGACCAGCTAAACATGATCATAACCCCAGATGGAGAGATGCTTTTTTTTTCTTATTGGACTTCTATTAAGGTTAAAGGACATCACTTACCTTGGGTGAATGGTGACCTTATTAACCTTTTTAAACAAAAGGATAGCGCTTGGAAACTATATCAACAGACTAAGCTGTCAGGTGATTGGGAGGAATTTAGGCGCCTACGTATGTGTACAACTCAGACAAGAAATGTTAAAGCAAATCACTATAGTAATTGTTTAGTTGACTTTAACAGCCCAACACAGTTCTGGAGAAAAATGAACCCCTGATTACTACATCTAGCATCCCTGATAATATGATCAGATATGATGCCGATATAATTTACTTGAATGCTTCCTCAGCTTGCTTACAGG
Source organism: Oryzias celebensis (assembly GCA_014656515.1). NCBI lineage: Eukaryota > Metazoa > Chordata > Actinopteri > Beloniformes > Adrianichthyidae > Oryzias > Oryzias celebensis. Next base: position 27,724,409 of record BNCR01000007.1, on the reverse strand, counting down.
CTTTAGATGTTCTTTACCATTCCCTGTGCCGGTTTGTGCTTCGCTCTCCTCATTCCACTCACCACTGCATACTGTTTAAACGTCTAGCTTGGCTTTCACCATCAGCTAGAAGACAATTTCATTGACATTTAGTGACACAACTGGACACACTGTTGGTCATTAGGGTGAGTCCAAAGAGGAAGTGCAGTAACCAACTACCAAGCTCACTTGGTTTCAATTTCATGCTGACATCTTGGTGCTACAAAAGAAGAAGATCAGCGCGTTTCCCCTTGACCTCATGCTTCCTGATGGTCAGTCAAGTGTCTGACACAAAGCTCAGCGCTTATCAACCATTTCTCCAAGATTTCTACAACATGGCAAAGATTCACAATAACACAAGCCGTAGAGCCACAACATAAACGAAGACCAACACAAACATATTCTTCTGTCAAAAGAAAACCTTCACCCCATGAACACGTGAGACAGCTCGTGTTTGCAGGGGATCATTATTGATCAAGTCTGTAACGAATGGGTCTGATCAGAAATGAACGGGAGGCCCGCCCTCATGAAAGTTCAGGGGTTATCACCATGGTAATGAACTTTTGGATGGGATTGCTGCCAGTGGAGTGTGCATGTGTGATGAGAGGCTGCCAGCTGTGACATCATCATCATCCCTCTCACCATGTGGACCAGAGATTAACAAGAGTGGCCTGTAATCTTTTAATCCAGTTGACAGGATTTACTGCTGCCCGTCTCCTCCGCCCTCGTCTCTTCTCCACATTTTTAGTTTCCTTTCACCCGGACGCTTCACTCCTCCACCTTTGTGTTGGAATGTGTCTCGTCTCCTTGCTTTCCTTACTGAGACAGTCTTTCAGTAAAATGGGGGGGGGCACAACTAGTTATTTTCTTTGTCTCTTGATTTGTTACAAGAAACTGCATTCATCAAGCTGTGCTGTTTTGGTGAAGATTAGATCATGACCTGTTGTCACACTGTCAGCATCTATATCCAGATGCATTTAGGTTGTTTTAATCTGATTACCTCTCGGGTGGTTATGTAAACTGTGGCTGCTCTCACACTGACAGTCCTACAGACTCTGTTCCAATAAACCTCACACCTTCATTTGGTTTGGTTTGTGATCACAAGTGGGATGTGAAACTTCACTTGTAAAATCCTGCATTTCCATTATTTTTTCCCTTTTGTTTCTTTACGTTCTTTGGTTCGCTCTAAAGTGAGCAGAGACCCTTGTTCTTACTTCAGATGAACTTTCACACCTGACGAACAAACCGGACTGTCCAAGGAAACAAAGCCTCCAGTGTGAATTTGCCTCATGAGACTCTGAGTCATTCAGGTTTTCTGATTCCAGCCTCTTTTAAGGTGGTAATTTCTCTCAGGTTGGAAAACATTCCTGATCACGGTTGTGATTAACTTTGTCTAACTCTGGCCAAAATCTTTCGCTCAGCTTAAACTGGAACCTCCAAGTTCATTTCCTGAACATCTAAGCGTGTATCCACAGCCCGCATGCCTCTGTTGACAACCTTTAGGCTGCCCGATTCTCTGGCCTCCTTAAATCTCCTTGAGTTTGATAATGGACAAAACAGAGTAAAACAGAAAGTCCTGAAGCTGAAATGTTACAACAAATGTGTGTGTGTGTGTGTGCGTGTATGTGTGTATATGTGTGTATATGTGTGTATATGTGTGTATGTGTGTGTATGTGTGTATATGTGTGTGTGTGTGCGTGTTTGTGTGTGTGTGTGTATGTGTGTATATGTGTGTGTGTGTTTTGTTTGGTAACAGGCCTCAATGCTCCTGCAGCTTGATGGAGCAGAAGCTGGTGACCTTTTCAAAGACGTGTGTTTGGTGAGAACTAAACCTTTTGTGTTCATTCTCTGTGATTTAGGCTGACCTCTTCCTCCTCCTCCTCCTCCTCCTCCTCGCCTGTGTGAACATACAGACCTTACCAGCTCTCCTTAATCCAGTTCATACTGGTACAGTATGAGATCAAGGTCTTTAAGTTTTGCCTGCTTGACATTTCTGAGCTCTTTGTCTCCAACAGAGCTGGACAAACCTGTGGAGATGAAGCCTCTTGCTCCTTGTCCTCCTCTTTAGCTAACACAAGAAAGTGGGAGTTTTGTCATAAAAAAGTTTCACGTGAATAAATGATGTTCATTCAAAAAGCCCTGAACAATGCCATCAGTACCATTTGAAGGCCAGCAGCAGAAATAATAAACAGAGCTGGTCCTGTTAAACAGGTGGGAGCAGCCTCCAAACTGAACTACGTTCAGTACGTGAGCTACGTTCACACCAGGCATTTAACACACGTTCAAGAACGAGCTAAACGCATATTCTTGAACAGGTGTTAACCCATGGTGTTCACACTGGACTAGAGGGGAGGGGCTTCTTCTTCTTCTTCTTTTCTCGGTTTGATCCGAAAGGTCAAAGCGGTCAAATCATCGTCACTACCAAATCTGGGGCCCTGATTGGTCCAGCCTGGTTTAACTGGTAAGGTGCATTCAATGGCTGAGTGTTTTGAGCGTGAAACATGTATCTGTAGTCATGTGTGAACGCCTCCTGCACACATGGAGCAGCGCAGACAGTCTAAACTTTTCCTTCTCCTGGCTTTTGCTGGTTTGCATTTTTACTTTGACTTCTCTGTCCAGGTTGTGTCGTCTTTGACTCCTGACGGTTTCGCTGAGGCAGCCTCCTCTGCTCACAACAGGACTCGAACCCTCGCGCTCAGTGGACGGCAGCCTGAGTGAAGCCCTCCACTGAACCTGCTGCTGTCAGTCTGATCAATAAGTCACTTGAGGCTGTGCGTCATGAGAACTGACTTAAACATGACCCCCCTCCTCAAAAGGCCTTCTCAGGAGGAAACCCGCCCTATTTTTAACCGCCGGTTGGTCTCCCCGCTCCTGGTAAGGAAACTGCAGGAAGATGCTCTCGTGTTCATGAAGACCTGTCCCGTCAGGCAGATGGTTAACAAATAATAGCAAACTTCTAAAGACCAAAGACTAAACCATCTGTAGTCCGATTCCATGCGGACTGAAACTCGAGGCCTCTGGTCAAGAACTCAAAAAGAGATGAATCCAGAACGTGTTTTGTTTCTGCAGCATTTTTGCTAAAGAATCAGACGTTTAAAGATGGTTCTGCAGCAAACTGAACATCAGCCGTCTGTCAGCAGGAGGCCACCACCAGTGACTGGGACTTTTATGTGGAGTGCTGATGGATCACAGAACTGTCATACTTAGGCGCAACAGATGTTTCCCCACCCTGGATACTTCCCCCAGGCGCCCTTGAGCAAGGCGATGTTAAGGACATGTCAGTCAAAGACATGTCCGATGTCTGACTGTAGAATTCTGAGATGGGAAAAGGAATCCTGAAGTGGGACGGGTACTACTCTAACCCGAACACCTTAAAACTGGGTCAAAATGGCTGATGGGGCGGCGCAAAAAGAGAGTGAAAGTATTGAAAGAAATGAAATCTCAGAGAAAATCTGAAAGCTTTTGTAATTCAGTACACATACACAGTGGTCATGAACAGAAAACAAAGCAAGGATCATGAAACGCTGTTTTAAAACCAGTCTATGGCTGCGGTTACGTTTGGTGTATTTTGAAAATGCTGGGGGGTTATCTTTGCTTTTTTTAGATGAAAGTCAATAAAAACTTGCTTCCGTTTGAGTCCTGCCTCCAGTGGTCTTCTGAGGAACTGCAACATTTAGAACTTCCAATGTCAGGTCAAATTTGGGACTGGAAGGTGGAGGCCTCCAAAGTTGGATGTGCGTTTGTGGCGGCAACTCCCAGAATGAGATCTGGACCTTGTGAGGGACGAAGTAGCCTTCTTTCATCCACCTGACTCTGCTTATCCTCCCTTTAAATGGTTTCCATGAAGCGGCGTCAAAAATGTTTTGTCAGATCAGTCTTCCAAAGTGTGACAACCAGGAGTCTGCTTTCAAAATACAAACCTGTCCACGTCAGGCTGGAAGGGGCGTGGTCTGGGCTCTAGTCCCCGCCCCCTCCAGGTGTGTGCAGGTGTACCGGACCTTACCTCCCCCGTTCTTGTAGCACAGATACGGGAACCTCCACACGTTTCCAAGCCCCACAGCAAAGCCCACGCAGGACATGATGAAGTCCATCTGCCGGGTCCATGTTTCCCTCTCCTGGTATCCTGGCCCCGCCCCGTTGGCCACACCCACTGTCACAGTCTTGTCCTGTCCGGGCCCAGCGCCCCCGCCCCCAGAAACCGCTAACGGAACCAGGCTGCCATTGGCTGCGGGTAGGAGGCTGCGCCGTTGGACAGGGACAGGTGGGTCACCTTGGTCTCCTCCAGGATGACCAGAGAGGAGGCGGGCAGAGCCTGCTTCTCCATCCCTCTGAAGCCGGCGGGAACTGTGGTTCCGATTCTGGTTCTGAAACCAGCAGCAGCCTCTGAGCAAACTCCCACCGTTTCAGAGAAGTTTATAAAGTCAGTGATGTTTCCAGCAGAACCAGAACTTTTCAGTTTTCAGAAGCGGGTTTGGACCCTGCTGTTCCTCAGAGTCCCGTCAGAACCGGCAGGTCCTCCTGCGCCTCAGCCTGCTGTCCGAGGAGGATTCGGTTCTGTCACAGAGAATCATTCAGGTCCGATCAGCGGGTTTGAGGCAGAAGGTCTAGATTCGGGTTTGGTCTGGATCCGGAAACAGGTCAAATCAAAGCGGGGATCGAAACCGGAGCAGAGCGGCGGCCTCAGAAACCATCCACGAAGCACTTGAATGTGAGTCTGAAGAATCGCATGGGAACGGAGAGTCACGGAGGGCGGCCTGCGGGGGGCAGAGAGGCGCGCGGGTTCAGAGCCGCGGGCTGCGGGGCGGCGCGGCTGCTCCATCCAGGGGAGCCGGAGAGGAGCCGGAGAAGAGCCGGAGAGGAGCCGGAGAGGAGCCGGAGAGGAGCCGGAGCGAAGCGGAGCGGAGCGCCTGGCCGCGCTGCAGCTGTCCTGACGAGGCTGCGTCCGTCTGTGGCTGAGCATGGCGCGCAGGCGACCTTTAAAGGAGAAGAGCCGTCGGTGACGTCACCGCCCTCCCCTATCACAGAGAGCTCCCTGACGTCGCGCGCGCTCACGGCGGTCGTGCATGAATGAGTTTCGTCACAGGCGCTGCGCTTCATTCACAAACATCCCGCGGAGCAGCGCGGCTGCTGATTGGCTCACAGGCGTCCTCCCACTCTCCTCTAGGACCCCCCCCCCCCCCCCCCCCCCCCCCCAACCCGCTCTGTCAGCTGGTCTGTGGTCATCGGAACTGCAGGGGGCGCGCTTTCACCAACGAACATCCGTGAATGAAGGCTGGCAGAAGCAAGCAGGCTGTGAGAGTATGACAGGACAGTAACAGTATGATCATAGTAAGGTCTATGAGTATAGTAGAAGCACAGCAGTCATCTGACACTGACAGGCCGACAGTTTCAAGTCAGACTGGTCCTACATGGCTGATGACCTGCACAGGAGGGGTCAAAGTCATCTCCGTCTTCTGAGGAAACTGAGCTCCCTCAGTGTGCCAACTTCTACTGAGGACTTTCCTCTGCTATTCTATACGCTGTTGTCTGCTGGCAGTGAGCAGAACCGACCAGACGGTTCTACTCAGACTCTGGACCTCAAGCCAATAGAGAGTCTGTGGAGCGAGTTGAAAGTCTTTGTTTTCCGCCAAAACTTCACAGCTCTGGAGAAGATCTGATGGAAGAATGGACCAGAATGGCAGCTACAGAAGAACCTTTGACCTTGAAACCAAGGTTACAAAGTATTGAAGTGAACTTTTGTGATTGACCAAATTCTGATATTCTGCTCTAATATACTCATCAATTCTTTCCAAATCAAATCCTGATTTTCTGGAGTCTTTGTTCACATTCTATCCCTCACAGCTGAAGTGTTTCTGTGATGAACATTACAGACCAGTTACTCTCACATTACATAGAGTGAAACTGATGAAAGGAATGATCACAGGAAGGCTAGGAAAAAAGAGCGATAGAGCCTGTAGTGTGTCCAGAAATCCGGAAAACCCAGTGAATGTTCAAAAGCAGTATTGTTGATGTGGAAAAAGCCAATGATGTGATTGGAAGTAGGAATTATTTAATAGAAGTGTAACGATTCATTTTACCAACGATTTGCTTCAAATTCTCATTATGGTTGCTGATCCTTTTCATTGGGAAGTTTCTCCAGCTTAAAGACCCACTCCAATTAAAATCTGGTTTTTAATGTGTTCTTGTAGCATTTCTCAGAATGGAGGATTTATGCGAAAGAATTTAAGATTAAAACTGTGTTGCTTTGTTCAAATCGTGATGATTAATGAGCAGATCAAAACGTGCGGTTGAAAAAGCTCAGGTTTGTGACGCAGCGACTGCCAAAGTCTCTCTGCTCTGCTCCATTCTGATGCTTCCGCTTCCAGACAAACAGATCCATGAACGTCTTTGTTTTCCTCGTCTGAGCTGGAATCTGGATCCAAACTCTCTGCCCGGATGGCTTCGGTATTGCTCACCTTTATTTTTTTTGTTTGCAATGCTAAAGTTAGCTTGGGGTTGTGAGGACTGTAAGCTAGTGGGAGAGAGTATAAAAAAAAGGAATGCTGGGATGTCAGTGTGGGGATTACTTCCTGCCAACAGTCCCGCCCACAACTCAGAGGCAAATTTCAGATGAACTCCTGCTGCTCTGCAGAAAAAATGTCTTAAAAATAACAAAGGCTTTTTGATTTTGTGTAACAATAGCATAATCATAGTTGAAAGACCACTGGGAACGACTTTAGGGAAAAAAAGATTGGATGTGACTACTTCCTGGTACAGGAGAGTATTTAGTCTAACAGTGGAGTCATTGAGGGCTAAGTTACTCCTGCAGGAGCTGAAAGGGGATCTTCAGTTCAGGATAATCATCTCCATTTGCAGTTAGAAGGTTTTTATGGACATGTGAAGCTCACCGTGTCAAAGTCACTGTCGCCCCCAAGAGGATCAGCATCTAACTGCAACTTTCTCATTTCTGTTAGAGTGAAGGACGGAGAGAGAAGTCTTCAACCTCCGCTTCTCTGAACAGGTCAGAAACTACACTGAATAAAACGGAAACCGTCTCCTGTTCCTGATTTATCCAAATGCCAAAGACTGAACTTGGATTAAAGCTGAACGTTTGTGAGTCTGGTTTCCATGTTTATGACAAACACTTTCCCCTTATGCTGAAGAAATGAAACATCAGAGACAAACACAAACAGGAAACTGTCAACATTCACAATGAAACTTCACTCTGATTTTATTTTGTTTAAACTTTAAGGCACTTTGAGAGAAACAAACACACAATCAAAAAGGCAACTCGTGCTTGAATAGATCATAATTGTTAAGTTAAAAGATGCATCTTAGTCTGCTTTTCTATTGTAGGAAAATATCCTAGGTAAAGAATGACAAAGTTTGTTCTGAAATAATATTTCTTTAAGAAAGAATTGATTTCTCACTTTCAATTAAAAAAAAAAAACAATAAAATGAGACTCCAAACATGGATGTGAGATAAAGTGTCGATAACTGCCTAGAACAGTCATTCCCGTCAGTTGCAGCTGAAACAGACGCAAGCGCGAGTTTGGAAATCTCAGACAGAAAACAGAGCTGCAGTCAATGAAGCTGCAGAAAGGCTCTGCAGGTAAAACACCTGAGAATTCATTCATTCATTCAGTCTTCATGTTCAGGGAAAACAAAGGTCTAAACACTGGCATGGCATGAAAACATGAAAGCATTCTGAATATCACCAACATTTCTGTGCATCCAGAACACAAACTCACCAAAACATCACAGATGAAGAGTTTGGAGATAAAAGACAAAGTTAGGAGTTTCTCGTTGTAAACAAATACAGTTTTAAAGGCAGCAGTTGGTTAACACTGGAGTGAATATTAGTGTACGATAAAGTCCAGAGTGGGACTGAAATGTTTTCCATCAGGAAACTCAGTAAACAACCAGAAAATTCACATTTTATCCCACAGGAAGACAGAAAACGTCAAACGCTCAAAGAGAAGCTGTTTGCGTGAGTGGCGTGAGCGTGAAGGCTGACGCACGCCACAGGCTGTTGGGTGAAGGTCTGATCTGAGTCTGCAGCAGAACAGAGCAGCTGCTCGTCCTGCAGAAAACATTCACATGAGCAGAACTTTTCAACTGTCTGTCTTCTTCTGTTGGGATGAGTTCAGGAATCTGGAATTCCCTGTTTTGGTTTCTTTCCATTTACATTGAGTCTTAACTGGAGTAGTACAATGGAACCCCAATAACCTGTGTTGAAGTTGTTGGTTTTCTTTTGAAAGGCCTTTAGAAGCAGTCAGAAACACTGATTATCAACAGAGGTTCATTAGCGGCTGCACTTGGTTATCGTTCTTGATCACTTCAGTCACCTGCTGGTTGAAGGAGTGTTAAAACGGTCTTGCTTGTAGAGGTAATCTCTTCCTCACACACTGAATCCCATGTGAGGTGCATCATGGGATACAACAACACTGCAGCAGAAGCTGTTGGAGTGAGACTGCCCTCTGAGTTTTATTTTGAAAGGTTTGGAACCCAGCAGGAAGGAAGTGGCGGACGGTTGTTTCAGGATCCCTTCTGTTTAGCCGTACACCTACAGAACAGAGACAGGAGGAGGAGGAGGAGCAGGAGGAGAGGAAGAGTCGTCACGCTGGTTGCCTCTGGTCAGATGTGTGAAGCCTGAAGAGTTTGCTGGGAGCTGTTTGATGAAGATGAGGCTGTTTGTGCTTCACAGCTTGTTTCACAAAGATGTAGTCAGTAGTTTAGAGACCAGAACAGACCTGCAGCCTCTGCTCAAATGAGCGGGAGGAGCCGATAAAGAAATGTCACTTTCTGTGGTGCAGCCTCAGATCTTTTTTCATTTTTTCAGATAAAACAGGTCATTTTCTGTATGAACCATGACATTTCTGAACATCTTGGATGAAGCTGAACACCGTTGAAACAGAAGGACACAGAAGTTTAAATGCAAACTATGCAAATACAGATGTCTTTCAAGCCAGCAGGGGGCGCTAAACCAAAAATTCTGCATATTTTTAGCAAAAAAAACGAGGTATTCTGTTCTCAGTTGGCTGCAGTTTTGTGTCTACAAAGTTATACAAGTTTTTAAGCTTTATCTGAAAAGTAAGAAGCAGTCAAATGTTTGAGTCAACAGGAAGTTGACCAAAAGACAACAAAAAAATTCTCCGAACTGTAAAAAACGTTTGTTTTCTTTGATATGCTCACAAACGATCTGTCAAGAAGTGAGCTTTTACTTTGAAAGGCCTTTATTGCAGCACCTCCTGATCTGTCTCTCAGCCTCATCGTTCTGCAGTGCATGCTGGAACTTTACCACTATTTTTTATTGTTAATAAACAAGAGTTATTAGATTATTGATAATCAAAATATTTTTACTCAAATTAGTAAACAGATGGTTTAACTGCAGACTTTTTCATGAAACCTGATAAATAAAGAAAGTGTTTACTCTGTTGACCCTTTAACCTCCTCTGAGTTCTGGTTTCCTTTCATTGGAATATAAAACTAGAACCAACCTGAAGTATAAACGTTTGATATTATGAATTCTTCTATAAAAACCAAAGCTGGCTGATGAGTTATCCCAGAGCTGTGATGCACTCGGACGTTCCTGATGTTTCGGCCATCTTTGTTATGACTTTAGAAGCTGAGATGAAGGAAAGTCAAAGCATTTTGCTGTTCATCTGGGGTTAAATCAAACGTTTCTTCCAGACAACAGGATTTCTGTTCATCATAAAAATCGCAGACGTGGAAACACGTCCTTGTTCGTTAATTGAAGCTGCATGTTTGTCTTCCGTTATCATTTCAGCTGAACGTCTGCTTTTAAGTTGAAGTGAACGTTTTCTAAAACTCTCAAATGAATGGACTCAAATTAAACTAAGTTTATTGTTGACTTCTGTAGACAAAGTTTTTGTTCTTTTACCACTTTGTTCTGTAAACTGTGACCTGTTGACGATGAGGAGCATCCTGAGACACTTCACCGAGCCTCAAAGTAAAGACAAACTGCGCAGGTTTGAGTCCATGTCCTTGTTTATATAAAACTCTTCCAAAAGAAGTATGTACAAATTCTGAAGCATCAGTACAAACATACAGTCCGGAGCAAACGGGGAGTGAAGCTGTCTGAGGAAGAGGAGGCAGACCCTCCACAACCTGCGGGATCCCCTGAGACCGAAAACACCTCCACGGCCTCACCGGAATCCAGAAGGTTCTGACAGGATTTGGTCTGATCAGCACCAGCAGGGCAGCAGAAAGGGTTAACCAGACATCTGCTGCTTCCAACTGCATCCGTTTCTCTAGAAACATCTACACGTTTGTCTCAAAGCTCAAAGCAACTTTTCTTCTTTAAATTTGTACAAAAAATGATTTTGTGGACAAAAACCCACCAGAAAAACCTTTCCAAACTACTGCTGCTGGTGTTCACCACAACAAGAGCCGCTTGATTTAATGCTGAGAAGAAGAAAAGAACCAGAAGAAGATGAAAAAGCGAATGCCAGACTGAGTCATGACAATCATCTCCAAAAAATCCCTGAGAAAACTCAAAGTTCTGCTGCAGATGTCTGTCTGGTCTGCTGCACCTCACCAACACAACAGAAACGGCTGGAAATCAACTTACTCCCAGCCCTAACCCTGCTGACAACATCCGTTCTTCATCTGATGATGAGGAGCAGGACGTGATGAAGTCATGACCACTGCAGATTGCTGCTGCTGCTGAGCCGCCTCCTCCTCACTCACTCACCCCAAAACAAAAAGGAAGAGCGGTTCCAGCCCCACATTCAGGAAAGATGGCTCAAACTCCCACCTCAAAGAAAAGCCTTTCTTCTGATTCTTCACTCAGTTGAAACCCACAGGAACCTTCATCACACCTGAGTCTTCACCATTCAAAGGTGAGGAAGGTCACGTTGTAACAACATATGTAACATTTCATCTCATGAGTGAAAACTTTCAGACAGCAAAGAAACATGAAGGTCATTCTGTCAAAACAACTTCATGTTTCCCACGAGAGCCAGCCTGAACCAGGCAGCCACCCGTCCACAGGGGGCGCTCTGATCCTTTAGTCTTACAACAGGTTTAGCTCTCCCTCATGTCTGTGGAGCAGATCGGCAAATGTATAAAGTTTTCTCCAGGAGCTGTCGTCCACATCTGCAGATATTCTTGATTTCTAAAATGTAATTAACGCAGAGTGGATGAGCGGCTGGAAAAGAACATGTTCATCACCAGCGTTGCTTTACAGGAAAAACAGATATGACACCAAACTTTTTCATTTGACAGATTCAAAATAAATAACCAGCAGCGGGAGCGTCCCGCAGCGGGAGCGTCCCGCAGCGGGAGCGTCCCGCAGCGGGAGCGCCCAGCAGAGGGAGCGCCCAGCAGAGGGAGCGTCCCGCAGCGGGAGCGCCCCGCAGAGGGAGCGTCCCGCAGAGGGAGCGCCCAGCAGAGCATCTCTCATCAGAGGGGCTGTTCTTCTGCAGCAGTTCAAAGGTATGCGAGAGGCCATCTTCTTCCAGGAGAAAGGGTCAGAAAATGTCTTAAATGTTCTCCGCAGAGGAACAAACGCAGCACAGCTTTGAGGAGCCTTCAGGTGGAAGGGGGATTCGGGCCGGGACAGTTTCAATAATTACAGACATGGGTGCCCCCACCAAAGAGCAGGAGTCAAAAACCAACCACCCCCAATACACCGTGAAGCAGATAAGATCAGAGGAACCTCCTTCAGCCAGGCGTCATCAAACTGTTTAGGAATCACCTAAAAGCAGAACTTCATCATGATTTGATCATGAAAGGCGAGCGTGTTCCACGCTTCGCTCCCATCATGTGACCTCACAGCGCCACCGCCGAAGGGCTTCTGTACAGGTGAGTGGAAAAGGCACCGAACTGCAACCGTCCAACATCAGGAAAGAAGAGCTTTCTGCTCTGCAGCACCCCCCACCCCCCACACTGCAGAAACCACACAGGAGAGCTGGACCCCCCAGCAGCCAGAATCAATCATCAAATCAGCGTAAGGCATCTCTCTTTTATTCAGTTAGTGAAGATTAAGGCAGAGTGGACAGACAGACAAAGGTCAGCGTTTCAGAGCCCCACAGCTCCTTCCTCCTCCTGCTGTGAATGAGCAGTGTTTTTGTAAGACAGCTGGCAGAGGGAGAACAACCAGCGCCTCCCTAAGCTCTAAGGAGGAGAGCGGAAGGGGTTAGTGTTTGAGAGAAGGTTCTTCACCTCCTCTCACAGCAGAACGTGGCAGCAGAGAAGAGTCTCTGCTAGGAGGTGGAGAGAAGAAGGCTGACAGCAGAGAGAGCTGAGAGAAGGAGATTTCCTTCAGTGAGCAGCAGATGAAGCTCTGAGAAAGTTAGTTTGACCGTTGACCCCGCAGACAGAGACAGGAAGTAAGCACCAGGAGATGCCACAGAAAAACAGCAAATCACTTCACCAGCACTGACTTTGGCAGAAACGCCTCCATCTCCACGCCCCTGTCCGTCCTCGGCACCGCTGAAGATGCAGAGGAAGACGAGGAGCTCGACGACAGTGAGCTGCTGGGTGCTTTGGGAAGGCTGTACATGTAGACGGCGCCGATGACCAGCCCTGCGCCCGCTGTGAAGAGCAGGTCCACGTGGAAGCTGAACAGGTAGATGGACATCACCGTGGAGACGATGATGGAAAAGGAGGTGGCGAAGCCTTTCAGAATGTTGTCTGCGTACTTCACCACCACCGCCACCAGCAGCCCTCCAAACGCCTGGTTAAAGATGACGCACCACACCATCTCCGTGTAACCGAACAGGAAGCCACGCTCAGCGACGGCGGCACCATCATTCCACCAGAGTCCCAGCAGGCCAAGTGCAGTGCCGAAGATCCCTAGCTGCACGTTCCTCATCCACACAGATGCAGAGCTCCCCTTCAGGATCTTCTCAAAGTAAACGCCTGCAAATCCAGACGACAGGCAGCTGATCACCACGGCAACCACGCCCACCGTGTAGTTTTGGTTGGCGCTGTTTGCGACCGATGCCTCCTTGTTTCCTTCCTGCTGCACCTGCAGAGAGACATAAACCCAACAGACGCTCAGTATCCGTGAAGCTGCAAAACATCAGGTGTATCAGAACTCACAAAGAACCAGGACCAAGCAGCACCAGAACAAACAGACAACTTCTATCCCACGGAAATAATTCAAACATCCATCATTGACGCAAGTCAATCCGACACTGTGCAAGAGGACAGAGGGTTCGTTTCCTCTTTGGTTGGACTATGTGCTTTTCTAAATCCTCTGCAACTCTAGTTGTGCTTGTTGTGCTTGTTGTGCTTGCCGCTCCCCCATCTGTATTAGAAACCCTACTGAGGACCCCACAGGGGAGCCAGCGTCATGAAAGTTAAGCAATTAGATCCGCTCCCTGTAACATTTTTCAACAGTTATGCTTCCTGTACGACTGTCTGTGATCACAACAATTGATGTTTTCCTCGACAACGGCGAGCCTCCCCTGACTGGTTTACAGCGCTGAGAAATAAGAACGGTGACTCAATGCAACAGTGTATAATTGTATATTGTTGTCATTACCGACAACGACAATTTCAATGATGTGTGACAGCATAACAGACACACAGCTCGGGGCCATTCTCTCTCTTTGATTATTTTTGTTTACAGAATATGCTGGCAACCAGAAAAGAGGAGAGCACGCATGCGGCTGCATGCGGCTGCACCAGGCCATGTTATTGCATCAAACCATGCGACTGCATCAGACACTTACTTGAACGATCGCGACGCCAGCAAATAGCAGCAGCAGAGAAATCCACTGAACCCGAGACAGAGACTTCCTGAGCATCAAGACGCTGAAGAGAGCAGTGGTGAGGATCTTCAGCTGGTACGTCACCTGGGGGAATGGGGCACAAAGTTCAGTCATGATGTCCAGGAATTTTAGAGTACCTGGTGGTTTTGTCCTTTCTACTTCCTAGCGTGTCTCTTTTGTCTTGAGATGATGTTCCTGTGTTTCTGAGTTTGTCTCTTTCTGTTCTGTCAGAACCAAACTGTTCTCCCTCACAGAGTCTGGTTCTGCTGGAGGTTTCTACCTAATCTTCCACTGTCACCCTTTGACTGCTCAGAGTGATGATTACACGGAAAATGAGTCACTTCAACAGTTGATGAATCGATTTCTATTCCTCCGATCCAACCAGATCGATCTGTCTGACGCAAGATGTTCATTGAATCGAACTGTATCGTTAAAAAACATTTCAACATGAGTTCAATCGATCTATAACCGATACTTTAAACACCATTTGGATTGAGACACGGTCGGTTTATTTTACTATAAGGTTCATCCCAGCAGAACAACACAGATGTGATGCATCAAAAACTGATCAACCATCATTTTAGTCCAATGTGTGGAAACACTTTGAATTTACAAAGTCATGTGACCATACAGTGTTGCTAGAATGTTCTAATAATGTTCCTTTGGATTATTCTGATGTGGAAAAACAACAGTGGAATGAACTTGATCAAACTCTAATGTGAATGGATTATACGTTCATTCTTGTTTACTTGTTTGTTTGTACACATATTTATTTACACTTTATAATCTCGAAGAAACACAAGAATCTGGAAATCTTCACTGTTCAGTAGCAGGAATTTATCTCCGAGTCTCACTGATGAAGTTCTGAATGAAGATGTTCTGATCCATTTTAGATCAGAGAATCGAATCGTTCAAAATGAATCTAAACCAAAAGTGAGTCAAATCGGAAACCACAAATATAAAATCAAATAGTAAAAATGAATTGCTACACTCATATACAGGCTGTTATTAAAATACATTTAAAATAATCTGGCCACTTTGGAATAATCTGGACTGAAAAGGATGACATAAACTGTGGTGAGTCCAGTTTGTCTGATGTTTTTGAATGGTAGTGAACTCTTGTGCAGCTGCATCTGTGTGTTCCTGTAGAGAAACCTCTTCATGAGGACAGGAGGACTAAACTCTGACAGCAGGAAGCAGTGCGGCTGGACGATCACCTGGAAGGTGGCGGCCGGCAGGTTAGAGATGGAGACGTATTGCAGATTATTTTGCAGCGTGTAGATGAGAGACGGAATGGCGAGCTTCAGCGTATCTCTGTACTGAACCACGATGGAGTCGAACAGGAGGTGGACCGTCTCCTTCAAGCTGACTGAGGAGATACAGAAGTGGAGTTAGGATGAAACAGTGACTTCCTCAGATGGAGATACATCAGGATGGATCATCTGGATGAGGACAGAACTGTGTGTATGATCAACATATGTGAGGCTGAACTTTTTCATGCAGACTTTCCTCACTTCCTGAACATCTGCAGCACAGACACGCGTGTTCTCTGCTGCAGATGGCTGGTTTCTAGCTGGGAGTGTCAGCAGCTCCGTGACCTTCCTGTCTGTACCGCTCAGCCTGTCACTCAACTTCAATTAAACTGCCAATAGAATAGAGTATTTACAGAGAAAGCTAAAGTCGGGACTGTGGAGTGATGCTGCTTAGCCAGCTGCTGGTCAAAGACCACCACATGAAACAGCCACAAAATATCTGGTTGGAGCTTCTCAGCTGAGCGTGCGTCTGTCCTTTAGATCTCAGGTCACACAAGGAGTGATGGATGCACTTACATCTCTTCTGCAGCAGGATGATGAGCAGACACGTGCACACCTTCAGCACTTCTGCCATGACCACGGCCGATGTGGTGAAGAAGCGGTCGCCCGGCAGAGTGCGGACGTAGCGGATGCTGAGGATGAGCGATGCATTCTGGACCACCAGCACGGCCAGGCTGATGTACTTCAGCTTCCTGTTGACTGCAGGAACCAGAGGAGAAACAGCATCTGAGGATAATCTGACCAGTGTTAAAGACAACTTCAAGATAACACAAAACTCCAGAAGCTTCTGCTCTAGAAATGAAACGACTGCACAAAGTTTCATTTGCATTTGATGTTTATAGTCAGCTTATAAAAGCTCATGTTGGGAATCAGCAGGACTTGATTCAGTCCGTCAGCAGAAGCAGCTGAGTGGAGAGGCTGTTTGCTCTGCAGCCTCATAAGGAAACCTGGAGAGCTTGATGCCTCTGCAGCGGCTGGTCTCTGCAGGTCAGTCTGCTTCAGCACAGACGCCTAGAAAGACTAAAAGAAATCCAGACGGATAAATAATGGTCCAGTACAGAAAACCCAAGAGCTGGCTGATCCTCAGTGGAGGTCTCCCACTCCAGTACAGGAACAGTTCTTCTCTGCAGAGCTGCTGGAACTCCCAGAGTGAAACAAAAAGTGTTAGCTTTAAGTCCAGATCATGTTCAGAACTGTCCAGAACCTTCATGCTGATCCAATCAGAGGTGGACCTATTGTTTGGACCGTGGTTCTGCTGCCTGACCTCATGAATCAATGGTCGGCATTCTTTCCCTCAATGAAGCAGCCGTTCACCATCACACTGCCACCACCGTGTCTGGCTCGTTCCTCTGGAAGTCTTTGGTTCTCTCATCTGTCCACAGTTTTTGACTCAACATTTTGGGGGAGTTGATCCAGATGTTTGGGTTCATTTTGCTCAGGAGTGCGTTTTTCTTGGAGTCTGAGGCCTGCAGAGAAACGAGGTGGCCGGAGCTTTCAGCAGAGAGGTTCTGGCCCGACAGGTCCAGTTTCAGGGAACCAGCAAAGGCTGAATGTGATTCTAATGGTGAAGATGTTGGTGTGAGGACGGACAGGAAACACGTTGAAATGGAGCTGTGGAGCGGTTCAGGTGGCGTGTGGAACACAAAGGCTCTGCATAGGGCGGAGTTTAAATTCCTCTGCTGGCACCTTGGTCTAACCACAACAGCAGTCTCTGTGACCTAACCATGAATTCAGGGCTGCGGTTGAGCCGCTCTTCAGACGCCGCCGAGCATCTCCATCAAAAACAGGACAGTAACTATGGAAGCAGCTATGCGCCATGGTAACAATCAGAAATGGACGAGATCCACTGATTTGACCCTAAAGAACAAAAGATGGTGTGAAAGCAAAACTGCTTTAGTGAATCAACAAATCCGACCCTTTTTAAGCCCAGACTACGTCACAAAGCCGGCGGAGGTTCACCTGAGAAAACCCTCAGAACGTGGCAGAAAGAAACTGGACTCTGCAGGAGGGAGGAAGCAGAAAGGTCTGCTTTGACATCAGCTCCAACAGAAAGGGTTCTGTGGGTTCTGTGGACTCTCACAGGACGTTTGAGTCCAAACTAACAAGGCTTCAGCAGAACACCTCCTTCAGTTTCTGCAGAAATGTCCTGTTTTATTGATTTTACTGCTTTTACTTTTGATGGTTTATTCTCTCAGGAATTGGAACTTTGGTCCCGGTTCTGTTCCAGAAATAAAGCAAACTCTGCTGAAGGTTCTGGGTTTTTCTATGTTATGTTCTGCAGTTCAGCTGTACAGGAGAAGCTGGTTCAGGCCATGACGGTGGGACTACAATCTGACCCAACAGGGTCAACGATCCTGAGCGCCGGTCCTCTGTCCTTTCTGAACAGTGAAGCTCCTGCAGAGCTGATGTGACCCGGAGTAGGCCCTCATTTTAGGAAACCGGACCAGAACCGTTCTGACTGAAACCTGAGACATGGGGTCACTTTGGTTCTGTCAGCCTTCAGCATCAGTGGACTGGACTGGTTTGTTGTCTTGAACGGTGATGTTTGCAGAAGTTCCGTCCTTCAGTCCAGCTCTGAGTTCTGGTTAACCGAACTTTGATCCCACTCCTTCATATCTGCTCATTTCCGGTCCGCGCTCACAGCAGACACACCTGAGGCTCCACGTCAGCAGCCGCTCCTCGCTGCACCTGAGATGCAGCATCCCCGGTCCAGCGGCCTTGTAGAGCCGAGGTTCGGTTCGGTCCCAGGTGAAGGGACCAGTTTCCTCGACTTCATGTGGACAGAGCGGTCAGACTGACGCAGTTGGCCCGCCGCTCGGTCCACGTCAACACGTCGTTACCAAGTGAACCGGTCAAACCGCCCCGGACGGAGTCCCGGATCTGCCCGCGGAGCGGCGCAGGCCGCGAGGACTCCCCTCAGCTCGGCTCACCTTCACTCTGGTTCCGGTTCGGGGCTTTGTCCTCCGCCCCCGCGTCGTGCTTTCCTGCGGTCATGGTGCGTCCCTCCCGCCGGACGGACCGAGCCCGTTTACCTCAGCACCTGCTCGGCTAACTTTCTGCTAGCCTTCCAGTCAGTCCCCGCTCGCGGTTCTGACCCACCCCAGGTTCGGCTTCCGGTGCGTTGTGGCTGTTCTGCCCCGAGTGAGAACCGGTGGCGGGTCTGCCGTTCAGCCGTGACCAGAGCTGAGGACGAACGACCGAAGGAGCCGCCGGGACATCGGGAGAACAGGCTGTGAGGTGTCCAGGAAGTGAAGCACTGCAGCAGCGAGGATAGCGGAGGAAGACAGGAGGTCTCACTCCGCACCAAATATGTGTGATTCTAGGAGCACCTTTAGTAATAACGTGACTTGCATCTTACCGCACCTTGGTTGATATTCGATTACTTTGACATCATATCATTCATTATTTTTTTAAAAGTAAACAAAGATAAACAAAACTACTGGGATCAGATATCTGTTGGTCGAAGGAAGACATCCTCTTGCATAAACTATCACTCACTTGTTGCTCCTTAACGAAAGCTCCTATTGGCTGCAGCTTGTTACGTGTGAGTTTGGCTCCAACTGCTGGATAATAAGTAGTCCTAAACACACGCGCACGCGAACACACATTCACACGCAATTAAAAAGGTTAATGGAGCCATGACACAAAAAAACATATGAAGACATTAGTCATTAAATCCTTGCTAAAATACAAACCTGTTAAATGTCTTTAAATTCTAATTTCCACCTGTAGGGGGCAGTATTTGCTTTCGACATTTCAATCCTTCACCTTGAGTCTCTTGAACCCTCCTGTCATTTTCAGGTCAAATCTGACTAATTTACACCTTAAAACGCTCATAAATGTTGTGTTTTACATCAATTACCTCGAGGGTTTATGATACCATCCACACTAGGGTATACACTTGTACATATAACAGCGATGATCACTATTTAATGAGTTTTGAGAGTTCTAATCAATCTAGTTACTTCTGTAGTGTTCCTGGTCAAAAGTGACCGTCATAGAAAACAAATGGCTATCCCAAATAAATTCATCCATCACACAGAAAACATCCTAGAATCCCATATCCAACTCAGTCACATGTTTCAGACTCATACCTGTCTTTGTGGGGGTGCACATCTTTCTCACACTTTTGTTCCTATCCTTCATGTTAACCAACTCACAGAGAAAACAGGGATGCAGGTTTGGTTCCCACCTTGATCTCCCAAGTGTCCTTGTGGAAGACACTGAACCCCACACAGCTGCTGGTGATCATCCGTTGGTCCCAGAGTTTGGAGCCGCCATCAGCGTGTTTTTGTGTTTACGGGTGAATGGGACTGTGACTGAAAAGCCCTTTGGACAAATTGCTATCCCCTAACAAGGACATGGAAAGGAAAAGGAAGCGCAGCACGCTCTGAGCTCCTAGAGACAACAAAGCAAGTCTGAGACGGTGCAAATGGTGTGCTTGCAAAGTGCACTCTGACCTGAGTGTCACGGGTCACTCGTGTCCATGAATTCACACACAGCTTCTTGTTGGGTTTGGACTCAGATATTCCATTTATTGTTTATTTTACAAGTTCATTTTGTAATACAGTTTCAGTGCAAATTAGAATTTTACTGCAGTTATTTTTATGTGTAATTCTCTACGTTCATTCATGTTAAATAAAAATTGGTTTGAATCTTAGAGCAGTAAAAACCTTCTGTTTTGACCAGAAACACTACAATTTGTGGTGGAGATGAACACGACCAGAGGAAGAAAAAGGGTTTCAATGTCGTCTTTGTTCTCTGTTTGCAAAGGCAAGAACCAAAACTGTGAAACATAAGTTTACATCTATCTAACAATTTATCCAGTTAAAAGACAAACCCAGGAAGTTATACTGAACAGAATGGGAATCATTTCTGGATCACAAACTTTATCTTAATATGTATTTTCTTAATTGGTTGAATTGAGAAAGATTTAAAGTAAAGGAGTTGAACTCATAAGAGAAGCTCCATCATGTGACACACAGTCATAAAGGTATTAAACTAAATTAGTTACCAAAATAGGAACTATTTTAACAGCCCCCCCCCAAAAAAAAATCATCTACTTGCCAAAGCCTGGCTGGTTGACCTTCATTCAGTGTGGTGTGTTCCAACACACCACCTGGCATGTTCTGATTGGCTGGACACACCTGAACCAGGTAAGCAGTCGTGGGGCTTGGATATCTGGAAACCATCCAGACACTGCGGCCCTCGAGTTGCCTAACCCTGGTTCAGAAGATTTGGTTCTTTTTAAGTCAAAAACGTGTGTGGTGGGGTGTTAAAAACACCGTAGAAACAACCTTTTTACAGATGTTTTTTCATACTTAAAGTTCTTGTATTTTTAAGGACATCGTTTTATTGTTAATTGTAATGGGTTTGTGATTGACGGCTGTTCAAATCACTCCTTCAAACAAACTGTGAGAACTGGAGAAACATTTGCTCCGATCGATCAGCTGTGACACCCAGCCCTCAGGAACAGTAAAGCTTAGAAGGCTTTGTACTCAAAGAATGACAATAATCCAGACAAGCGTGTTTTTTTCCAGGGCAGCGTGCAGACAGCGCACGCCTCACAGGACTGAAACTTAGAGACAGACGGATGAGCAAACTCTTTTATTCAAACTTTGGATCTTTTTCATTCTCGATCCACAAACTTATTATTTAATGTAAATAAACAAAACCAAGTGACTCTGGAGCCACTTTGAGCACAAAGCTGCAGGCGTGCAGCCGAGGCGGCGGCCGCGTCCACAGAACGCAGGGCAGCGGCTTCTTCACTTCTGACAGAAGGACCTCCTCCTCTTCCTCCTGCTGTAAGGGTCTTCATCAAGCAGTCTGAACCTCAGCAGGACGGGAAGCCCACAGGACGGACTCACAGGAACAATAAATTATCGATAAATAGAGTGGAATGCCAGCAGGATGAAGAGCGTCTTCTCCTCATCAGTCCCACAGTAGCAGGTAAAGTCAGTAACAGGAAACCAGTCCATCTGCAGGATTCTGGTTCCGCCAGTCCAGATCAGAGTCCAACACAGAATCACAGAGACAGGCTCGGCAGCGAGCTGTGCTCCTCTTCATCCTCCTCCTCATCACCTCGCTGCATCCAAGGGTGAGACAGTACCTCCTCCAGGGAGGGGCGCTCCTCCGGCTGGTAGGACAGACACCAGCGGACCAGAGCCTGGCATTCTGCATGGCAACGAGAGGCAGGTTAGGGGCGGGGCACGCATGCATTCCAGCCAATTAGGTTTCAGACAGGCGGGCCTCAGCTCACCTTTGGAGACCCTCCTGGTGAAAATGGGCGTGGCTTTGACAATCTCATGGTCACGCTCAAACGGGATGTCACCACAGACCATGTCAAAAAGCAGAACGCCCAGAGACCAGACGGTGAGGGGGACGGCCTCGTAGGACTGGGACTCGATCCACTCTGGGGGCTGTAGACCCGCGTGCCTGAAGAGAGCAGAGGAGATGAGCTACACTGACACGCCGCTTCCATTCCCCAGGATTCATCTGAAACCTCACCTTCAAACTCGCAGTACGGCGTCTCTTTGAGCAGTGCGCCCGACCCAAAGTCCACAATCTTGACCTCCAGCGTCCTCGTGTCGACCACAATGTTCTCATCTTTGATGTCTCGGTGCACCACCAAATGCGCGTGTGTGAACTGCAGCGCCTCCACAATCTGCCTCAGGAACCTGTGTTGGGCGGAGCCAGCAGTGAGCGTTAGCATCATCAACCAGGAAGAACAGGATGGCAGGTGGAGTTTGGTGGAGACGGGCATCACCTGCGGGCCAGGTGCTCGGGCAGCACTCCTCGCTCTGTGATGAAGTCAAACAGATCCTGACACTGCGGCGCCCGCTCCATCACCAGCATGAAGCCCTGCCCCTCCACCTCAAACCAGTCCAGCATTCGAACGATGCCGCAGTGACCTTCGCCCTCCGACAGCCGCTGGAGTAGAGCGATCTCCATGGGAACGGACCGGAATTCACCTGGCTGGAGAAGAGCAGGAGTTTCCCTTTGAACCATCGCTGACATCATCAGTGTTTAGCAGTTAAGACGACAGCTGCTGCTGAGCATGAGCGTGTGGGAGGGGTTTTCTGAGGTACTACAGCTGCAGCCTTCAGGTGCAGCCTTCAGGTGCAGCCTTCAGGTGCTGCCTTCAGGTGCAGCCTTCAGCTGCAGCCTTCAGGTGCAGCCTTCAGCTGCTGCCTTCAGCTGCTGCCTTCAGGTGCTTGTGGTGGTGGGGATGTTCGTTTGTCCCTCGGGGGGAAACCCGTGAACTAAACAGTGACGTTACTCATTTCCACGGAAGCAAAAGGGAGTTCCCCACATGCACTTCACACGAGTGTCCAGAAGAGGGCGGCACTGCTCTTAGCCTACTCTCACCCCCCGACTGGACGAGACCGAACCGAACGGGGTTCTGGGTGTGTCAGCAGGAGGGACTCACCAGTCTGGCCCACTGCTGGACTCTGTCGCTGGGAATCTGCTTGATGGCGACCTGGAGAACAAAGACAAAGGTCAGTCTGAAAGGTCAGTCTGCAGGCGAGACGATGCGCGGGGTTTCCGCCGCACAGATGAAGGGGTGCTGCCTCA
This sequence comes from Oryzias celebensis, assembly GCA_014656515.1. Classification (NCBI taxonomy): domain Eukaryota; kingdom Metazoa; phylum Chordata; class Actinopteri; order Beloniformes; family Adrianichthyidae; genus Oryzias; species Oryzias celebensis. Next base: position 27,701,779 of record BNCR01000007.1, on the reverse strand, counting down.
CCTGCAGTCCATCCGATAGCCTTTGACCCGAAAACACGGAACCGAACCCGCCGCTGCCGAGCAGAGCGCCGCAGCGGTACTGCGAGAGGAACGGTTCCTTCCCTGGGGGAGAGAGCGAGGGGGCGGGTCTTTCTCACTGATCCAAACAACAACAACGAGCAACAACCCTCCACCGGTTCTTACCGTTCTTCCCGCGGTTCTCCTCTTCCTCCGGACGGAACGTCTGGGTTCTTTTGTCCAGCATCTTCATGGAGTTTCCGGTCAGTTCAGCCGGAGAACGTCCATCCTGTTCGTCAAAGTTTACGGTTCTCCGCAGCAGAACTTTCCCCGTTAACTCGGTCCGGTGCTGTAACTCGGTCCGGTGCTGTAACTCGGTCCGGTGCTGTAACTCGGTCCGTCCAACCCGTTGGAGAGGAAATCTGCTCCTTTTTCAGGTCAGAGTTTCCCGCGCTCCTGCCGCTCTTTGAGCTGCCTCTGAAGTTTGTTTCCTTCTTAATGCGCTTGAACCTGACCACGCCCACTCATGCCCCCTCATCCAATCAGCGGGGCCACTGCTGCTCAATGTTTTGAATGGTCCGGCCAATCAGATTCGAGCTGTGCTTCATGAATATTCAAATTCCGCGGGAAATATTCGCAGAACTGATAGTGCGGGGGCGGGAGCGGGGGGTTTGTGCTGCCGGGAAACAGGAAGACGGTTTCCGCTCAAACGGGCGTCGGTTCCTCTCACTTCAGCGCAACAGCGGCGCGTGAACCCATCTCGTCGCCCTCCGTTTCGTCAAAGCAACGATGAATATTTTACATTTCAAATCGTTATTTTAATGATCGGATTTAGGGAATACTGTTAGGCTCGTTTTTTTAGACATATTTCCTTGTTTCCTCATGTATGACGTGGTGGGTTTTTTTGTGTTTTTGGTATTTTGTTGGAACTTGAACGCACCATCATGGCTGCTGTGCCAAGAACTGCTTCGATGTGCAGAGTCCTTCATAACTGAAATAAAAGAATAAGCTACAGAATGTGGAAGTTTTTCAATGTTCAGTCAACGTGCATTCCTGAAAAAGTCTCATAAACTCCCACAAAGAAACACCTTCATTCAGCCTTTGAGGGGATTCCCCCCTCAGATCCTGTTTGCAGCTTCTTCTCTCAGGCACTTCAGTAACATCTCAGGTTGTTCAAACTAATGACCCACTCCAGTGAAAACGGTCTTTTTGTTCTTGTCCTTTTTCTGATGATGGAAGACATGCATAAAGAAACTCAAAATAGCATTTCTGAGGACATCTTTATTCAAACTGTGGAGAATCAAACAACAAAAATCTCTGAGGAAGATCGTAGTTGTGATGTAGAATCAGTGGGCGGCCCACAAGCTCGCTGCTCCGCTCCGTTCTGATCAAAGCGGGTCTTCAAACTATACCAATCTCAACTTGCTGCTCCAACTTTAACTGGTTGAAAAAAGCTTCAAATGATGGTAAAACCGGCAGTTCCGATGTTTCTGGAAAACCCTGAAGATGTTATTCCCAGAGCCACTTCGTCCTCTTCGTATGGAAGCAGGCCTTTCATGTCTGTGAAACCAATGGGCTTTAACCCTGTGAGCTCAGAAACATGGAACATTTTCAAACAAACAGGCCTGAAGGAGGCGGACACAACAAACAAGTCGGACAGTTTTCAGAAACATTTTCCTCTCTTTATTCCAAGAAAAAAGTTTTTCATCCCAAACGAGAAAATAAAATAAACAAACTTATATTATTAATAACAACAATGATCGATCAGTAAGAGGGTAAGTATGACAATTCTCTATTTTCTCTCCTTTTTTTAGTCATTTGTTGCTTTTCTCAATGATGATATTGGCTGTGGTCAAACATGCAGCTAAATAAGTCTGATGGTGGGGGGCACAGGCGTTTGGCTGAAGGCTTCTCATTGGTCGCCCACAGCGTGGTGTGTAGATACAAAGTGGTCATCGTTGGAGATGGTTGGCTAAAGCTCAGCTGGACTGACAGCGTCTCACTGGGGAGCGCTTGGACATCTCAGGCCTTCAGGCTCACCTCTGACCAGCGTTCTTCATTATAACCGATGGCTTTGTTAGCCACAGCGAACAGTCTGATTGTGTTAATAAAAGCAGTAAAATTCAAACTGCTGGAAGCTGCCGATAAAGCTTAAATAATAATCAGCTGATCCCAGATCAGCATTAAGACCAAGAATGTGGCTGGAAGAGGAAGAAGCTGATATTCAAAGAAAACGATGCTGCTTTATTGTTTTGAGTTCCATTTGAGATGGGAGGACATGAGGGGCTGAGGTGGCGAGATCGGCGTGCTGCTTTGTATGTGTGCTTGCATATGAATGTGTGTATCAGCTGCTGTCCGGCGACGGCTCCCTCTCTCGGTGCATGGCTGCGGCGCTCTGGTGTTTCATGCTGTCCAGATACTCCTGTTGGGAGACGGCCAGCACTGACGCCAGGATCTCGTCGTCCTCCCAGTCTGTCAGACCTGGAACGTACACAGACACGTCAAAGCTCTGCCCCCTCAGCTGTGTGACGGCAGAAAAAAATACCCCAGTTAACAAAAATCTTCCCTCAAAGTCAGCTAGCGAGTGAAACACAGTCCTATCAGGCACTTCATTGCAGATTTGAGGTCAACCAGAAAACACCAAATGTTGCAGTTTCACAAAGGAGGAACTTTCCCTTGTTAAAAGGTCAGATTAAACAACAAAAACAAGCAGGTGTGCAGACTGTTATAAATGCATTGTTGGAGTGGTGTTCTTTGACCGGTGACGGCTGAGGTGAGTGGATCCATAGGTAGGATCCACAAAACTTTGACCCAATCCCTCATTTAGCAGGCTGCTAGCTAACTATAGTGAACTACAGCGCCTGACCCATCCTGGGCTGTCCTTTGTTCCTTTGTTTATGTCTATAGGACATTCAGAGGAACAGACATGGACAAAGTCTTGGTATTTCTACGTTATACAAGAAAACCCCACATTGATGCAAAAACTGGACAAAGCAATCCTCCATTAAATAAATTCATCAATAAAAAAGTATATTTCCCATCTCTCAACTCCTAGAAGATGTCTACAGACTGTGATACATTTCAGTCTGCTGAACACGCGGCATGCCTCCCTGTGCGCGTTCAATACCCACACGGCGGCTCACATCGGCTCAGCATGGGACTGCAGTGACTCAAAACAGGAAAGGCGCTGTGCTGTTTCTGGGTCAGGGATGAGACAACACTTCACTGGAAGCCTATTCTAGTCACTATAGTTGTTACTTTATTCATTTCTCTTGCAGTTTATTTCTTGCGTGATTTTTTTGGGTGGGGGATCCCCATCTGCCTCTGTGTGACCTGCTCTGCCTCTGGTTGGCTTGTTCATCAGACTCGTCCTGCCTTTCCAGTCCACCTCCTGCCTAAGATCTTGTTTTTGTTTGACCTTGCAGGCTTCATTTCTGTGCCATCGCTTTCAATCTGCTTTTAGTTCCAATAAAGCTCTTGTTTCAATAAGAAAAAGCTTTCATTGCTCTTCATTTGAGAAAAATGTAACGACTGACTCGATGGTGTTTTTAACATGTTCTTGTGGCATTTTTCTAATGATGGAGGACATGTATAACCTGGATCAAAACCGTACGCCTGGAGAGCTCCGATAATTCTGGATGTTTTTGTTAAGTTGGGGGTGTGAGAGGCTATAAGCTAGTGGGAAAACAGAAGTGTAAACAGAGAGCTCTCAGAGGAAGAGGGGTGGGATTACTACATGCTAACATTCTTGCCTACAACTTAGTGACACATTTCTGACGATCTTCTGCCCCTCTGTAGAAAGTATGTCCTTGAAAATGATTTGGTCTAAAAACAGCATAATTAATAGACCACTGGGAACACTTTAACAACAAATCAAAAGATGATCAGTGTGGGACTTTAAGGTATAGAAAAACAGAGGTAGGAGATCTGAAAAAGCCCTTTTCTATCAGTAAGCCTGAAGCTGTCCTCGGGCTGCTGACTCCATTGCTTCATTTCGGTTGAGAATATCTGATCTCAACGATGTTTCAGCCCTGAGGTTGTTGGGAAAGATGTCTGCACTTCATATAACAAACGCTGATGAGTGGCAGGAACATGGGCTGAATAAGAAGAAGAGAGTTTGTGGAAGAGCCTCAGGTGAGCTGTGAGGCCCATCTGAGGCTCAGCCCCTCCAAAGCTACTCTCCTTTATGTCCTTCTTTCCACAGAAGTTTGTCTCTGTGTGTGCAGACTGAACCGAGCCCATCAGAACTGGACTGGGCTTCAACAGCTGCCAACCCAGACAGAACGCAAACAAATAGGAAGTAGAAAAAAAATGACTGAAGTGACACAAATTGAAAAACTGATAAGGAGACCCCACTCCTGACTGAGCTGGAGTCTGTCCTGACAGAAGAGTAAATGAAGAGGATCTGTGTTTAGTGCTGCAGGAAACAGAGTGAAGCTGCTTAAAACCCAAACAGGTCCGCTCTGAGAGGAAGACAAACGCTTAAGAAGTGAGAAGACTGTTCACCTCTCCTCTATAGTTGCACATAAACTCAGAGAACTGTCGGTAAACCTGAAACCAAGAGTGTATTTTCACAGAATGCAAACCTCAAATAACCTCTTTCACACACACACTTCTGCTTCCTGTTGACTCAGACTGAAATTTGACTGTAAACAACAGAAAGGAGCGAGGAGTTACACAACAGCTGCAGAGAGTGTGTGTTCGTGACGGCCATGTGTGTCCTCACACCTTGTTGAGACACTTGTTTGTGAAGCAAGAAGGTTTGGGACAGATCAGGGGGCAGTCTGAGGGTTCAGAATGGATCCTTTCACTTTGGGACTCCATAATGCAGGTAAACACTGAGAAACACAAGTGTTTGTATGTGTGCATGCATTTGTGTGCGACATACCAAACGCTGTGGGTGACATCTCCTGCATGATGGCTCTATATTCCAAGTGATGACGACTTTGATTACTGGGACCTACACACAAGAACCCAAACATTGTTAGGGATAAAAACACACACATGCAGTCAGGGCAGACATTGCTCATTGTTCGTCAGCGTTGTCCTGCCTTTGCAGCACATCTCTTCTCTCCTGAAATCTTGTCAACAATTGCAAAGCTAATTTTCTGTTTGGTGAATGAAATTTAGAGGGTTACTGCCTCCACATTGTGGGTAAATGCTTTTCACCAAATTAGTTGAGTTTATCAGCCTCCTTTTGGTGAATTTCTTTAATGCTTCTCCTCTGCCTTCTGTACATGAGGTACACTAGTGCACTCAACACGGGAAGGCCTATCGATGTCACTTCTGTTAGTTTTGTTTATGTTGTGTTTACATCAAGCAGTTTTAACAGGATCCAGACAGCTTTCAAATAGAAAGCATAATGAACTGGATAAACCTGCTGGACTTAAAGTTCAATGTTAATTTGGAGATAACAGTGTCACACTATGACTCTGATGCAACACTAATGAGCTGTTCTGTGTGTCACCCGTTTACTGAAGCGGCGGTCTCTGACCTTTTCTAAACCATAAATATCAGGCAATATTTTCCTTGACCAGACTTTAAGTCGTGGCAGATTAAATGATAGAATAATCATGAAAACGGCTGTTTTCCAGATAGGATAATACTGTAATATCTTATAATAGTAGCCCTGGCGGTGCTGTAGTAGAGGACCCAAGTAATAGAGTAAGGTGCTGTAGTAGAGGACCCGAGTACTAAAGGAAGGTGCTATAGTAGAGGGCCTGAGTACTAAAGGAAGGTGCTGTAGTAGTGGGCCTAAGTACTAAAGGAAGGTGCTGTAGTAGTGGGCCTAAGTACTAAAGGAAGGTGCTGTAGTAGAGGACCCGAGTACTAAAGGAAGGTGCTGTAGTAGAGGACCCGAGTAATAAAGGAAGATGCTGAAGTAGAGGACCCGAGTACTACAGGAAGATGCTGTAGTAGAGGACCCGAGTGCTAAAGGAAGATGCTGTAGTAGAGGACCCAAGTACTAAAGGAAGATGCTGAAGTAGAGGACCCGAGTACTACAGGAAGATGCTGTAGTAGAGGACCCGAGTGCTGAAGGAAGATGCTGTAGTAGAGGACCCGAGTACTAAAGGAAGATGCTGAAGTAGAGGACCAGAGTACAAAGGGAAGATGCTGTAGTAGAGGACCCGAGTACTAAAGGAAGATGCTGTAGTAGAGGACCCGAGTACTAAAGGAAGATGCTGTAGTAGAGGACCCGAGTACTAAAGGAAGATGCTGTAGTAGAGGACCCGAGTGCTAAAGGAAGATGCTGTAGTAGAGGACCCGAGTAATAAAGGAAGATGCTGAAGTAGAGGACCCGAGTACTACAGGAAGATGCTGTAGTAGAGGACCCGAGTGCTAAAGGAAGATGCTGTAGTAGAGGACCCAAGTACTAAAGGAAGATGCTGAAGTAGAGGACCAGAGTACTAAAGGAAGATGCTGAAGTAGAGGACCAGAGTACAAAGGGAAGATGATGTAGTAGAGGACCCGAGTACTAAAGGAAGATGCTGTAGTAGAGGACCCGAGTACTAAAGGAAGATGCTGTAGTAGAGGACCCAAGTACTAAAGGAAGATGCTGAAGTAGAGGACCCAAGTACTAAAGGAAGATGCTGAAGTAGAGGACCAAGTACTAAAGGAAGATGCTGTAGTAGAGGACCCGAGTACTAAAGGAAGATGCTGAAGTAGAGGACCCAAGTACTAAAGGAAGATGCTGTAGTAGAGGACCCGAGTACTAAAGGAAGATGCTGTAGTAGAGGACCCGAGTACTAAAGGAAGATGCTGTAGTAGAGGACCCAAGTACTAAAGGAAGATGCTGAAGTAGAGGACCCAAGTGCTAAAGGAAGATGCTGTAGTAGAGGACCCGAGTGCTAAAGGAAGATGCTGTAGTAGAGGACCCGAGTACTAAAGGAAGATGCTGAAGTAGAGGACCCGAGTACTACAGGAAGATGCTGTAGTAGAGGACCCGAGTGCTAAAGGAAGATGCTGTAGTAGAGGACCCGAGTACTAAAGGAAGATGCTGAAGTAGAGGACCCAAGTGCTAAAGGAAGATGCTGTAGTAGAGGACCAAGTACTAAAGAAGATGCTGAAGTAGAGGCCGAGTACTACAGGAAGATGCTGTAGTAGAGACCCGAGTGCTAAAGGAAGATGCTGTAGTAGAGGACCCGAGTACTAAAGGAAGATGCTGAAGTAGAGGACCAGAGTACAAAGGAAGATGTTATGAGGACCGAGTACTAAAGGAAGATGCTGTAGTAGAGGACCCGAGTACTAAAGGAAGATGCTGTAGTAGAGGACCCGAGTACTAAAGGAAGATGCTGTAGTAGAGGACCCAGAGACTGAAGTGAAGATCTAAGAAGTGCTGAGTAGAGGACTCGAGTACTAAAGGAAGATGCTGAAGTAGAGGACCCAAGTACTAAAGGAAGATGCTGTAGTAGAGGACCCGAGTACTAAAGGAAGATGCTGTAATAGAGGACCCGAGTACTAAGGAAGATGCTGTAGTAGAGGACCCAAGTACTAAAGGAAGATGCTGAAGTAGAGGACCCAAGTGCTAAAGGAAGATGCTGTAGTAGTGGACCCAAGTACTAAAGGAAGATGCTGAAGTAGAGGACCAGAGTACAAAGGGAAGATGCTGTAGTAGAGGACCCGAGTACTAAAGGAAGATGCTGTAGCAGAGGACCCGAGTACTACAGGAAGGTGCTGTAGTAGAGGACCCGAGTACTAAAGGAAGGTGCTGTAGTAGAGGACCGAGTACTAAAGGAGGTGCTGTAGTAGAGGACCCGAGTACTAAAGGAAGGTGCTGTAGTAGAGGACCAGAGTACTAAAGGAAGGTGCTGTAGTAGAGGACCAGAGTACTAAAGGAAGGTGCTGTAGTAGAGGACCAGAGTACTAAAGGAAGGTGCTGTAGTAGAGGACCAGAGTACTAAAGGAAGGTGCTGTAGTAGACTACCCGAGTATCTGGAACGTTCTTTTTACAGTGTATTTTTATGTGAAAAACAAAGACAGGTGTTTGTGGGTGATGTATGTGCACTTTACCTGGGGCGCAGGGCGAAGGGGGCTTGCTGAGGATGAGAGCAGCTCCTGTGGGGAGGGGGCTTGTTGTTGGTTGACGTGGCAGATGTAAGATCAGAGTGGGAGGGTCAGAGTCGTGTTGCCGTGGCGACCGGGCGCTCCAATCGTCCAGCCCGCTGGAAGCCGCTGCCGTGGCAGAGCTGCAGGTGGCGCTGGCCTTGCGGGGCTGAAACATAAAAGAGATTTACTGAATCTATTCTGTGTCTGTGTTCAGAATCTGCGCGAACTCAAACATGTGGTCGTGGCAGATTCAAATCTACGTGGATCTTTCCAAGTTTTTATAAACATGAGAAAACTGGAAAGCTGAGTGAAGATTCTCTGAAATCTGGATCTAGATCAAAGAAACAAAAGCAAAGATCAAACCAATGGCTCTGACTCATTTCTTTGCTGCTCAAGTTTGTTTCAGTCCACAGTGAGCTGGATAAACTCTCTGCTGGTCTTCAGGAACCAAGATCTTAATGTGTTCAAAAATCAGGCTTTCAATGTGGTCCAATCATTGACCCTGAAGCTTCACAGGACATGAACGGGGCAAACACAAACGCAGCGAACGCCAACAGTCGGGCACCAAATTCAGACTCCAGTCAAATGAAAGCTGTTGCTTATTATGCAGAATCTGATGCAGAGAGAAAAACAAGTTCAACATTTTTACTTTTCTCTCTGAAGTGTACTTGTGTTCCACCCAGAGCAGAAAGCAGAGCAGCTAAAGCTGGGGAGAGGTCATGAACCTCACAGTTCTTTGAGGGAGGCGCGGTCCTGCCGCCATACCTGTCTGGCCTGCTTCTGCTGGTCCTGCAGCCACTGCAGGTAGGACTCCGGGCCACCTGCTCCTCGATGGCCTCATTGGTCGCCTCCCAGTCAGTCGCCCTCTTCTTGTCCTCCAACATCTGCTGCTCAATCCATGACTCCTCAGACGTCTTGATGGCCGACTTCATCAGGGACTGGTCTGCATACTGGGAGGAAGGTCAGGATACACAGGAGGTAATGAGAGTGGCTCATGCTGGTGCTTTGATGATATGAATGTGAAGTGGCTGATGCAGATGGGTGTGCTGTGACAATGTTTAGGCCGAGTCTGAATTCTTTTCCTACCCCTACGGCTTCTCTCTACCCCTCCAATTGTAGGGGCATTTGAAGCAGTAGTGAAAGTATTAAAGTAAGTAATGAATTTCTGTTTAGCATGACTTTTTAAAGTTATAAAACCGATGTTATGGACTATCGAGCGCTGGCTGGTGACTATAAATGACGTTATCGAGGGGTAGCGTCATCTGAATTTAAAAACACTATTTTTCATCGCTCACAGTTTGAAGGCTAAATGTAGGGTAGGGAGAAACCGTAGGGGAAGAATTTGGATTCGGCCTAAGACTGGTGTTGCTTTTCAATAAAAGAGGTGGGTGCTGGTACCCCTGGCTTGAAGGCAGGGAGCCAAGTCCGACTCCAATGGTGGCCTTGTTGGGTTTACCACTGAGTTGTAGTGGATGTTACGGTGGTAGCTGACTCTGATTGGCTCGTCGTTGTTCTGATGGATGCCGTGGAACGTGTTGATTGGCTCTGATGAAAGAAGAGGACAGCCGTGAGGCCGACGGCTGAAGGCTGGTTTCAGGCAGACAGCGCCACTCACCCGTGCTGTATTGGTAAACCTCCACTGGTCTGTTGTACATCTCAGCCATGGCCTGCATTTCAATGTGATTGCCGTGGCAGTTGTTTTTCCTCTTCCTGTTGATGTATGTGGTAAAGTCTTCTGTCACGTAGTTAGAGAAGTAGTCGGCATTCTTCATCTGAAAGTCAAAGACTTCATTAACTGTGAACTTGGCAGCGGATTGACTCAGGAACGTTTAAAGTTATCCATGTTTCCACTCACCAGATAGTCCATGCAGTGTTTGCGCACCACCTCATGCATGTCCTGATCTCCGTACACCTGATCAGCTGAGACACAGAGAGGTTTGGGTTAGGGGGTCTGTCCTACAGAAAACACCCAGAGTGCAACTCCAACAGTATAAACTAAGTCAAGCCCATCTGCAAACGTTACCCTGCAGTTTTGACCAGTTGGCAAAATTTTCTGGATGAGGTTTTCTATCTTCTCTACCACCCACAATGCACCCAACTCATGTATCCAGTGCTGAGATTGAAGACGAGATTCCTGCAGACAGAGTGACCGCTAGCACTTGCCATGCTACATCACAACACAAATCAGGGTCATGGTTTAGTGCTGGATGACTGAAAGACTACGGCAGAAAATGTTCTCTGGTGGTTCCGAGGTTCAGTTTGCCAGGTGCTATAAGCATCTTAGTGTTTGGTTCAACTCCCCACTTTTATTTCAACCACACTTCAGTAATTTATCTCCTAATGTCAAATCAAGGATGGACTGTTCTTTATCATAAATTCTGGCAAACTGCGTGTGGTCAGGGGGTCTTTACCTTTCCCCAGTTTGGACATGTGATTCACAGACACAGGACTCTTTATCCTCCCAGAACACGCCTGGATCCACCATAACGTTCTTCACTCTCCACATTTCGAATTCTGTTCCCCAAATCTCTGCTCTTCTCTTTTCATCCATGAAAATAAATGTTGTTGAGCAGATGCTGTTTCGACTCTTTTAAATGTTTACAGTTTATATTTTGTATGTTACACATAAACTGAAACAGTAATTAGAACGTGTTTGCTGTGACCTGAACATTTGCTTCAAAAGACAGAAACTAAAGGTCTAAACCAAAGACTCAAAGAGGAAAAACTGGAAAGCAGCAAGAAAAACTCCTGGATGTGGATTCTTTAAAATCCCACTCCAACTATACTTTTTACTATTGTAAAACTGTTCACAGAGGTCATTTTGATTAGGCAGTTTTTACCTCGAATTAAAAAAATATATATATTTTTTTAAATCTGTTGTTTTTGAAGAAGTTTTCTGCAGAGCAGCATAAGCTCTTTAGAAATTCACCTCTGAGTTGTGGGCAAGTCTGTGGAAGTTAGCCTCACTCATTTCCCATCAGCCCTTTGTTTACACTCTCTCCTGCAAGCTTATAGCACCTCACAAGCCCAAGCTAACATTAGAGTAACAAAAAAATGGTGAGCAGTATTGGAGCTATCCTGCCATACAGCTTTGATCCAGATACAGTTCAGACGAGTAAAATGAAGTCGTTAATGGATCCATTTGTCTGCAAGTGGATGATGTAGAATTGGAACAGAGAAGGGAGACTTTGGCCCTAAATTTGTTTATATATGTACATCATCAGAAAATGCTACAATAACATGTTAAAAACCAAAAACACAATTTTAATTGGAGCAGGTCTTTAACTCTTTTCATTCTTTGTGATTTTAAACATTGTCACATTTAATCCGACATTCAAAAGTTTGAAAAAGTATTCTGAACTGATTTTGAAATAAACATCCTCAGATTGAAGATTATGAAATAAAATAAACAGATTATGAAAGTTACACATAAATGTAAATGTCAAGGGGTCACATCTGAGAAGCTGAGTCACACACTTTTCTGTCAAATCCACAACTACAGTTTAAACAGGCAGCTACAGGTGAACACAACAATGCACACACATAGGTCCACGATCGCATGCACATATGCAGACACGCAAACACGCACATATATACAGAGACGCAAACAACACTGCAAGCCAGCACACACAAGTGCATGCACATATACAGACATGTAAACACACACACAAACACACACACACACACTCTGGTGTTATGTAAATGAGCTTCCCTTCTGGTCGATTTCTCGTTTGTCACATGATCCATCACCGCAGAAATTCTCAGAACCCTAATGGCTTCCTTTTTCTCACCAGCAGTTAGTTTAAAACCTCTAAAAGACACACACACACACTAGCACACTCATAACAAAACTAACACAGTTTCAGAAACAGAAAACGTGATAACGAAACTCTCGGAGGGATTGTCCCCACAAAAACCTCAGAGACTCGGGGCCCCTACGGAGACTTGATCTACTTCTTGGGTCAAGGTCTCGCTTTCTGCAGCTCTTGTTGCAGCGGAGTCGGGTGATCACCAAAACCCATTGGCCTTCACTTATCTTCAGCACAGTGCACTTTAAGCTTAAGGTCATCCTGAAGAGCTGCTGTGGTCCAAACAGGCCATCATGCTCTGCAGCCTGGAGCAAGAATAACACTGATAGTGCACTTGTTCTAACATCTGCTTTTTCAAAAAGAAAAGAGCCTTTAGAATCCTAATCCATAAAAAAGGTGTCATTAGCCCGAGTCTCAGTCTGGTCTTCAGACCTTTCTGCATCCTTGATCAGTTTTTCAGTTTCCCCTCAGTCCAGTCCTCCGTCTGAGAAGATGTTCATCAAAACTTTACGCATGCTGGACATGGATGGGAGCTACTTCTTGCAAAGTCTTTCTAACATTTCTTGGTTTTCTATTTTCTGTACTTCCTCACATGTTCCAAACTGTTAAAAACATGTTGGGAGATTTTAAGATTTCTTTAAATGTTTCAGTTTGAGTAAACTTTCTTTCCAAGCACAACAGACTCTTTCTGACCGTTTTAACTCTGAAACAGACCTATAGGCGGCCATGTTTCAGCAGTTTTCTCTCAATCCTTCAATGCATCTCACCAATGATGAAGGGCTTTCTTATTCTGTGCAATTTTTATGAATTCAGTAATCAGCCTTACAAGAAGAATGAGATAGAGGACTGAGAGCTACTGAAAGACTAAATGAGAAGTGTTATGACTGAAGGGGAAATTATAGAGCCATTTATGATACAGAGTCATAAAGATATTCTGAGTAAGTGGTGGGAAGTTTGACAAAAACAGAGTCACACTTTTGCTACTCTTCAAGCCTCTGGCATTACATGAAAGATGCATTTATGTGACCGCCATGTGGACCATCTCTGACCCAATCAGAGGACACCGCACAGCACCAGAGGGACAGAGTTCACTCCTCAGTAATGCTGAGAAAGCTGCCGATTGGACAAATAAGAGGGAAAGTTTTTTTGGGTTGACCCAACAACCAATCAAAAATAAAATATGCCCTAAAAATGGGCCCCAACTAAAATCAAAACAGCTGATTTTACAGCAACAACACAAAAATCCCTTGTCATGAATAGGAAATACAGCAACATTCATCAAACATTCTTTGAAACCACAGCGTGCCTTTATTGTTTTGCCAAAATATGACTTTTAACGTGGGAATAAAAGGGAATTTGTTTGTTTGAGAAATGAAGAAAGAAGAAGAAAAGAAGTGGTCTTTGAGGAACTGCAACCTTTGGCGTTTCCAGGTTAGAGGCATTTAATAAACATGCATACAGTGAAAAGCATAACTGCCTCTCTGTGTCTTGTGTCAGTGATGGGAATGCATTAAAGAGTAGCTTTTCAACAGATGTTATTTACATGTTATTTATTGACAGCTGCAACAGCTGCTTTGTTCTCACTGTCCTGAGGAGGCTTTTCTATCACAACACATCTGTGCCGTCAAGAAAGCTAATTATTTAGGGAATGTTCACTTGTAGAAACATTTATTTAAGGACAGCAATTTAAACTCATTTCGTCCTTTGTTATATAGACAGATCGCCTCATTTCAACATTAATTCAATGACTCAAACATACAGAACATAAAAGAAATTCTACCAAATATTGTTTTGTGTATTTGTCTTTATTTACTGTTATTTATGCAAGAAAAAAGCTAATTAAACAGCAACATTGGCCTTACAGTGTATTTTGCCAATCCTCATCTTTTGGAGGGATTGTTCAGTTTTAACAGTTCAGCATCGTTCGCTGAAAAGCGCCTCTGTAGCTACATTTGGAGTCATTCAAAGTGCAGGGCAGCAGCAGCATGAGCTGTTCCTCCAAGAAGAGTCAGGGCAGCGCAGGACTTTGACGGGCATCAGGCACTTTCAGGAACAATGTCAGCAGAGTCTGACAGTCATAAAGCTCTGATTTCAGTTTGATCATTCCAATACAATAGTTTAATTTCAGAATCAGGCTGGAGGACAAACTGGAGTTAAGGGTCCATTCCACAAGACAGCTGACAGGAAGTGCAGAGACAGAAGAAAACTGAGCTGAATAATGACAAACAACTGATAGGCTTCTGCAGAATTACTAATAAACCGCACACAGGCAGAGGAAACCACAGAGACTCTGTGATTGGTCAGCTGGGTCTTCTTCTAGGAAAGAAGCAGCTCCGCCCACACAGGAAAAGCATCCATTCCGCGTCACTCTGCTGATGCTGATAAGTCATTATCTGAGCCCCACAGCTGCTGAACTACCAAAGAAACACTGGAGCAGAACCTATGATGACGCCCTCTCTGAAGCTCCACCCACTATCTGTTTGTCAGATGCCCCGCCTCTGATGGTGGCTGGTGTGTGGTGGTGCTTGTGTCCGTCCCCATAACAGTTTCTTCCCCTTTACCAGGAAGTTTTCTAATCAGAGGCCAGGCACGTCAACAGCCATTATCACCAACTCCCTGAGAGTTTCACCCACAACCATCTGATGGGTGTTTCTGCTTTTAGGTCTGGGAGGAGAAACAAACCCCCTCAGCTGATCTGTACCCTGAGCACAGGAAAGAGAATGCAACTTTATTGATCCCTTAAAAGGGAAAATACTTAAGTGTTAAAATCAGTGAGTTTCAGGAACTAGTATGCAGTCTACTTTTTTCCCTCTTAAATCATAATTCAATCTTTTTTTCTTACAAAATTAGTTTAATCCTTCCATGAAACTACTTTTGACATGACTAGGAATTTAAAATAAAAAAGGAGCAAGTTTGCTTAGTTTTGCTAGAAATCTTTACCAAAACAAAGTGAATTTTGCCAGAAAAAGAAGGCCTTTCTGCAAAGCAAAAGCAGTTGTGTAGTTTGTGTAGTTGCTTTCTAAGCGTGTATTCAGAATTTGTTTCTTTTAAAGTGAACCAGAGTTTGTTTCCACCAAAATATCCAGAACAAATTTTGATTCTGAATACAACCAAGTGGATCCTGTACCTGGACCAGGAACCGCTCTCTGACCCATCTTTCAAGGTGGTCTTAGTTTGAATTCAAATTAATTCAAATCAAACTTGATTTATAAAAACCTAAATCAAAGTTTGAATCTAAACTGCTGTCCCAATAGCGCTTAATGGGATTTAATATTCTAGAGTGATTTGGACCGGTTGGATCCAATAACCCAAAGCTATTGAAGAAAAACTTTAAAACTTACATTAAAAATGTGTGTAATTTGTTGACGGTCTCTAAATATGAAAGCTAACATTTAGCGACACCTCTTGCTAGTACAATCCGCTTGACTGGCTCTTCTTTTGGCTTGAGTGTTGCAGTGTTCCTTGAGCAAACGTCTGCCAAATGTCTAATATCCAACTAACTTCACCTCGGTGACACAGCGACGTGCTCGCCGGCGCCTCTGTAGAGCTCTCCAACACATAGAAACACAAGCTCCTCGCTCAACATCATCGTGTTTCCATGATGTGGTCAACGAATAAAGTTTGTTGACGGTTGCTCTGCTGCTCGGGCTTCAAGTCGTTGAGCAATATTTGACAAGCGTCAAAAGAGACGCGGCAAACGCGAATGTGTCTCCTGTGCCGCGTCTGGTGTGTGTGCAGCATTAGAGCTGAACTGCAGGAGCCAAATGAGGCTTTCACTTCACAGCCTCTTTCAGTCATTACATGAAGACAATGGATTTCCAAAAATGATCAAAAACTAAGTGCTGGAGTCAAAGCTGAAGTGTGATTGTGAGGAGTTGGACATGTCAAACAGTGTCCTCCAGTCTGAAGAACGGATCAGTCGCTCCTCACGTTCCTGTTTTGTTTTTTAAGTTAACTGAACGTCTTCCTTTTTTTTTTTAAGAAGCTGCAAAAACAAAGATTGTTTTTGTCCCTCCAGCTGATCCAGTCCAGGTCACGAGTTGTGGTAAAACCTGCTGCCCTGTCATGAGGCGTGAACCAAAACATCCAACGCTGACTGAGATGGGACTCCAACCTCAAACAGGTCATCTTTTCCTGCACGGGAATGTCACAGCTGGAGTTCACTCAGTGCTTGTCATCTGCATCAGTAACAGGTCAGAGTGGCGGCTGCAGCGGCCATACCGACCTGCGGTCACGAAACACTGTAACCCTGCAGGACACTGCCATGGTGACTCTGACCTTTGACCACAAAAATGGACTGTTTGACAGTGAAGAGGAAGAAAGTTAGCACTTAGCAGAAAAACAAACTTGTTTTTCTGCTAAGTGCTAACTTTCTTCCTCTTCACTGTCAAACAAACACAAGTTTGATTTTCTGCTGACATGGGGTTTTTGCTCCACAAAATCTGAAAGAACACAGTCATCAACTAATCTAAACTAAATTCCCTAACTGTGCTCTCTCTGAGTCGGCATCAGAAGCTTCTCAGGTGAGGATTACAGCCCCAATCCCCTAATGCCTAATACTTTACTCTAAAGGATCACCAAGAACATTGGAGTTGGATTCAATCACTATCAGCACATTCATTTTTCTTATTTCAAATCTGAAACTGTCTTTTTTCTTTTTCTGTCCGCTCTCGCCTTCTGACTGAAACTCGAGTTAAAACAGTAAAGAATTATTACCTGGAGTAAAATCAGTCAAAAACAGCATTTTTACATCAACTTTTCAGACCCTCAAACTGCATTCTCAGCAGCTTCATTCTCTTCTCCTTTTGCTGTAAAAACAAACATGTCCCCAAATGTAATTTTACTGCTCTGTTGTTCCATGATTAAAAGCTGTCTTCCTCACCTGAATGTTCTTCTGCTTTTATAAAAAAATAAAGAAATACTTTGAATAAAAACAGTTTGTTCTGAGAATATTTGAATCCACTGATCACATATGGAGTTCTTTAAAAAGTATTGGATTCCATTGACCACACAATGAGGAAAATAAGTATTTGAACACCCAGTGATTTTGCAAGTTAGAAACTTTGAAATGATGGAGGGGTCTGACATGTCATCTTAGGTGCATGTTCACTGTGAGAGACATAATCTAAGAAAAAATCTAGAAATTTCCAGATTTTGAAATAATTTATTTGTATGCTACTGCTGCAAGTACGTATTTAAACATCTGAGAAATCAATGTTAATATTTGGTACTGTAGCCTTTGTTTGTGGTTACACAGGTCAAACGTTTCCAGTCGTTTTTCACCAGGTTTGCACTGCAAGAGGGATTGTGGTCCATTCCTCCACACAGATCTTCTCTAGATCAGGCAGGTTTCTGGGCTGTCACTGAGAAAGAGTTTCAGCTCCATCCAAAGATTTTCTATTGGGTTCAAGCCAGGAGACTGGCTGGGTCATTCCAGAACCTTGATATGCTTCTTCTGGAGCCACTTCTTGGTTCTCCTGGCCGTTTTCCTTCAGGGATTGATATGTTGGAAGACCCAGCTACGACCCGTCTTCAATGCTCTAACTGAGGGAAGAAAGTTGTTCCCCAAAATCTCACAGTACATGGCCGCGGTCGTCTTTTCTTTAATACAGTGCAGTCGTCCTGTCCCATGTGCAGAAAAACACCCCCATGGCATGATACTACCACCCCCATGCTTCACAGTAGAGATGGTACTCATCATTCTCCTTCTTCCAAACACGGCGAGTGGAACTGAGACCAAAAAGTTCTATGTTAATCTTATCTGACCACATGATTTTCTCCCATGACTCCTCTGGATCATCCAAATGTTCACTGGGAAACTTAAGACGAGCCTGAACATGTGCCGGTTTAAGCAGGGAACCTTCTGTTCCATGCATGATTTCAAACCATGATGTCTTAGTGTTTTACCAACAGTAACCATGGTAACGGTGGTCCCAGGTCTTTTCAGGTCATTGACCAGATCCTCCCGTGTGGTTCTAGGCTGAGTTCTTCCCCTCCTTAGGATCACTGAGACCCCACAAGGTGAGATCTTGGCTGGAGCCCCAGTCAGAGGGAAACTGACAGTCATGTTTAGCTTCTTTCATTTTCTAATGATTGTCTTTGGACAGCTCTTTGGTCTTAGTCTTGTTAGGAGTTGGAGTTTTCCTGGTTGTTTGATATGGACAGGTGTCTTTATGCAGCTAAACACCTCAAACTGATGCTTCTAGTTTAGGATAATACGTGGAGTCGAGGTGGAATGTTTAAAGGTGGACTAACAGGTCTTTCAGGGTCAGAATTCTAGCTGATGGACAGCTGTTCAAATACTTATTTGCAGCAGTAGCAAACAAATACAATATTTAAAATAGATTACAATGTGATTTCCAGATTTTAGATTACGTCTCTCAAGGTGGACACACGCCTTAGATGAAAATGTCAGACCTGCATGATTTCTAAGTTTCCTATTTGCAAAATCACAGGATGTTCAATGACTTATTTGCCTCATTGCCTATGGAGTTCTGTTAGCTGTCATCAAGCTGGCATTTCAAACTGTTTAGAATTAAATAAATAGATCTTCCAGTTTACCAATGACCAAATGAAAAGAACGCATTTACAGAATGAGTCCCATATAGTTCTCACAACAGTTGAAGCAACAGCTGTCTGTGCTTGTGTTTAGTACCAATGATGGCCCTATGGTCTAAAGAGATTTTCAGGAAAGCCTAAAACACGTGACAGGCTCTGGTTTCCATGGTGAACTCTAAAGATCATTTCAGGGCAGTTACCAGAAGGATGAGCAAAAGGAATGTGTCAAAACAAGAAGGACTAAAGTTCCCAAACATCTGAACAAACATCAAGACTTGTGGAACAAAATTCTTTGAGCACATGATGGCAAAGAGAGGATGGTTGGGCTTCATGCAGGGCTCCATGTTTGTAGAAAAACACCCCCTGCAACGTCTTTTAGAGAGACGGCTGAGCTGGAGCTGCAACACAGCACAGCGGGTCAGAGGAAAGCTGTGCTTACATGACTCTCTGCAAAACTCAATCAAACCAATGTGGACTAAAACTCCTCAAAGATCCACAAGGTGGATCTGCTGCACTTCCCTCTTTGAGTGCTGGTAACACGGACAGAGTCCGACCAGCTGACGGCATGATTGGCTGCGATGGTTGGAATGCGACAAACCTATTTGTTCTGAAGTGAGATCAGAAAGTGCAACAGCGTGACTGTCGTTTTCGGGTTTTTCTGTCGGCACCAAACCAGCAGGCATTGAAACTTCTCCAAATATCAGTTATCGGCCTTCTTGACTACTAATTATCGGTATCGGAACTGATAATAAATAAATATTGATCGATCTGTACTTCAAGCATCATGTTAACAAACGGCAGTCTTTGTGTTACTTTTGTAGGCATGCTGGCCATGAGCTTGAGTCATTAAAAGAACAGATTTCTCCAGCTGTCCATGTTTGAAAAAGCTCAACAAGGTGCGCTTTGTTTAAGAGCACAAAGGTACAGGTGTGAACCTGCGACCACTTCCTGTCCCTCTCTTCACAAACACACGTGCACGAGCGCGCACACACAGCTGCTCTGCTCAACACTGTCATCCGCTGAAGAAATCTGCACAGAATCTGTCAAACTTCTGCTCTGACTCCAGACAGCTTAGAAACGTGAAGTTTGGGCTTCACAGCTGCTCCCACTCAGGTGAACAACTTGAACAGAACCACGTCGCACTAAGGAGCAGCCGGTCCACACTGTGCAGCGCTGTCATGTCAAAGCTTAGGAAGAAGCTAAAGAGCAAACAGGTCAAAACAGGAACATCACTCTCCTCCTGGAGTTTTGCAGATTCAAACCTCAAGATGGCGCTGTGGTAGAGGAAACAACAATACTAATCATCACCATGGAAGACCAAAGACCAGCTTCAGACAGACTTGATGAAATTAGACGAAAAAGGAGGAAGACAATTATTTGACTGTAGTCAACTGTAAATTCAGTTTCTGTTTCAGTGAATGCAATGCTGTGGAGTCTGGAGCTGTTTCAGTGTTCTTCAAAGAAAAGACTTTAGGTCATTTAGAGTCCAGAGAATCATCACTACAAATTATTTTCCTATAAGTCTGAGAAGATTCAAGTCTGAACTTCTAAGGAACCCCCCTTTCTGCAGAGCAACACTGACCCCTGCTGTGGACAAGAAGAACTGCAAGGAGGTGAAAGTCAAAAAGTGGCAAAGCGACTGATTCTAGTGACTTTAATGAAATAAGAAATTTGTGGTTGACGATCCGATTCATAATTGATCTTGGTTCATTTTAAATGATCTGATTGGATCCAATTCTCTGATCTAAAATGGATCAGAACATCTTCATCCAGAACTTCATCAGTGAGACTCAGAGATAAATTCCTGCTACTGAACAGTGAAGTTTTCCAGATTCTTGTGTTTCTTCAAGATAATCAAGTGTAAATAAATATGTGTACAAACAAACAAGTAAACAAGAATGAATGTCAAATCCATTCACATTTGAGTTTGATCAAGTTCATTCCACTGTTGTTTTTCTACATCAGAATAATCCAAAGGAACATTATTAGAACATTCTAGCAACACTGTATGATCACATGACTTTGTAAATTCAAAGAGTTTCCACACGTTGGACTGGAATGATGGTTGATCAGTTTTCCTGCATCACATGTGTTGTCTGCTGTGATGTACTTGGTCAACTATAGTAAAATAAACGAACCGAATCGCAATCTAAATGGTATTTTCCAATCTCGATATAATCAGTTTATTTCATTTTGGAATGATTTTTTAATGGTATATAGGTCGATTCAATTTGATTTGATTAACAACTTGCCTCAGACAGATCAATCTGGTTCGGTTGTGGAAATTTAAATCAATTCATCGATTAATTAAGTCAATCAATCGTTACACCTCTGTTAAACATTACCTCATAAACCCCCCCCACTCTGATACTTTTAGACAGAGTGTTCTGAAGGACTGGACCCAGACCCGGGTTTGGCTGGGAGACTCACCCACAGCTCTGAAGAGACATGCTCCATCTTCCTTCATCTTCTTGATGACAAATCCTTTCTTCTCCCTTAGAGCTTTTTCAAACCAGTGCTCCTGCTGAACACACAAACACACACTCAGTAAGGTCAAACGTTTGCATCAGTTGTGTTTTAACTGAGAATAAAAAACCCAGAAAAAAGAACAAGGAAAACCAGCATCGTTGACCACTCCCATCTTGAGGTTTCCTGATATTTCAGTGAGAAACTTGCAGAAAAAATGTGCCTGCTGGCTTCACCCTGAGAGGATGAGTGGCTCCTCAAGCATCTGGTCCTCTACCACCAGCTGACAGATGATGCCGTTTCCCCAAAGTTGTTTCTGCTGATGTTCATGAGCTTGTCTCCATTGAATACTATTAAGCTCACTTTAGGGGGAGCAGCCTCAGCGAGGACTGTATTTAGTCTCCTGGTAGTTGCAGAGCAGTAGCTTCACTTCTATCAAGATAGCTGCAGGGAGAAGATCCTTTTCCAGATCCAGTCACTCTCCATGAAAAAAACAGCTTTTGTGTGCAACCTTCATCTAACAATCCTAAAAAGCCAGGAGGCTGGTACCAACGTATGCATGTTCTCTTAAAAAATATCATTTTAAAATAGAAGAATGCTGTTAGAAATGATCCTTGGGGTCATAAACTAAACTGAACTAAATGTTCTTCTTATATGTCCTCCATCATCAAAAAAATATTACGATAACATGTTAAAAACACTATTTTCAACGGAGTCTGAAGCCCCTCCACCTCCCACCTCGCCCACCCTGTGAGGTGAAGGTCAACGTTGAAGGTCATCTGCTGAGGTAAAGACAGACGGTGCAGGAGCTTCATGAAGCTAAAGGAGGTTTAGGAGAAAGCCACTAGCAATCCAATGGGGGGTTGTGGTCATGCAGTGAAAGGCTTCACACAAAACCATTTCTTCAAAATGTCAGGATGTCATGGTGGATCTTTGTTTACATCAATCAGCATCTTCAAAATCTGGAATCTGATGTCAGAAGAGCCGGTCTGAGTGTCTGTGGGCCATAATGGCACCGGTGACCCGAGTCTGTGCAGTCCAGGCTGGACTCATCACTGCTGCTCCCGTTTCACAGCAACACATCCCAACCACAACTGTTGTCATGCAGCATCTCAAAGTTAACGACAAGAAGCCGAGAAAGGATGAAAAGCACAAAAACACGAGGTTTCTCTGAAATGAAGAACGGAGGAAGCGGTCAGACTGTAGAACAAGTACAAAACAATAAAAATAAAACTGCTTTTAAAATATAGTATAGAAAATACAATTAAATAAGAAAAGTAAGTATAATCCAGAAATAAAAAAAACTGTTAATACAAAACTAAAAAGATGCAACTAAACAACTAAAACTCTTAAATAAAACTCCTTGTAAAATGTGGGAACAAATAAAGGGATAAAGAAAAAAGAATAAAAAGAATTGGAACAATTTCCTTCAAAAAGCTTGTTTTTAAACATGTCCACAGTAGAGGACGTCCTCAGATCCTCAGGAAGGCTGTTCCACAGACCAGACTCACAGCGTTAGAAAGAGGCCCACACCAGGTCTTTGTTCTGACCCTGCTGTGAGCAGACCTGGACCTGAGGATCTGAAGCTCTTTAGCGTTCATAAAACAAGAGCAATTCTGGTAAATAGAAAGGCCCAAGACCATCTAAACATTCATGAACCAATAAAAGGATCTTTAACAGATCCAGGAGCTGATTGGGAATCAGTGCAGAGTCAGAGGACCCTCAAAGCCGGTGCTGGTCCAGTCCAAATGCAAGTAGCTGAATTCTGAACAAACAGTGGTTTGTTTTTGTTCTTTTATTGATCCTAGAAAGAACGGGATCGCAGTAATCGATCCTGGACGTTATAAATGTATTAAACATCTCTTCACTGGTCCTGGAGACAACAGATCTGACTCACAAGGTTCTCTGAAGATGCTGAAATGCATTCTTTGCTGTTTATGTGAGCTTCAAAGCTAAGATCCGCATCCCGCATTGCCCTGAACTCCCTGATATTGTCATTCTAATGACAATGGTCTTTTTAGTGCTTTGAACATGTTTTGTCACATTTTTCTGATGATGAAGGACACATGAAAAGAAAATTAAAGTTTTCCTTAATTCAAATTGTGGTGAATCAGGAGCAGGAAAAAAATACTATTTGAAAAAACTTGTAGTTGTTGCATACAATCTACAATCAGCAGGCAATGCGCTCACTGCTCCCCTTTATTCTGATGAATTGATTACATCCACCTCACAACTGTGTTTTCCTCATCCCAGCTGACTCACAACTGTACAGCTGGATACCTCCATCATTGATCATCATTTTTGGTGCACCACTAGTGTTAGGTTAGAGTTGTGAGGGGCTGTAAGCTAGTGAGAGGGCGTGTAAACATATGGGTTGATAGGAAGTGGGTGCGGGGTTGCCTGGCCCACAACTCAGAGGGACATTTCTAATGAACTCCAGAAACTATGTCCTAGAAAACAACACAGTTTTGTTTGTTTGTTTTGGCTAAAAACAGCAGAATCGTAATTAAAAGGCTGCTGGGAATGCTTTGAAAATGGATCAAGTGATGACTGGAGTGGGTTTATAAAGTTATACGGTCACTGAGCTGTATTCTGATCCTCTCAGCCTCAGGGCCAACAATCCAACCTTCCATCCTGTGCTGATTGAGATTCAGGAAGTTCCCTGCCATCCTTCAGCGGGTTCCACTTGGTCAGGACACACAGCAGCATAAGGGCATGGCAACATGTTTAATGATGATTAAACATGATTAAAGGTGTGAGACCCAGGACAGAGCCTTGAGGCGCCCCACATACAAACCTGTGCCTTTGGGTTGAATAAACGCAATGAGGTTTTGATCCTTTTTATTCTCTAAAAACGTTTATGAGTTGACGGGTAACTTCTAAAGTGTTCGTTCAGAGAATTGAGAGGCCAGCGGAGTGGGAGCTGCCCGCAGACACATCTGCCAGCACACACCTGGTGAACGACCACCCTCCAGCCCCAGGTTGATGGAGGTGGAACGCGTTGCTATGGTTACTTGGTGCTTCTGGAAAGTGGCGATACTTCAGCTTAAACAATGCGATGTTTGTACGGGGATGATGTGAGCGATTGTTTTAAACAGTCTGTTCCCTTCTGACACAATAAACGCCTTTCCAGACCCGAGCGCTTCCAGAACTCCCGCCGGAGCCGCGTTAGCATCTCGTTAGCATCGCTGCTAGCAGCCGGCTATAGCTCCTACCTGCTCCACGGTGGCCGGGTCCAGCGACTGCAGCCGCGCCGCGTTCTCGTACTCGTCCTCGCTGTTGTTTCCGGCTCCGTCCTCTGTGTCCTGGCTGGACCCGACGCTTCCTGGTCCGGTCACCCCGGGCTGGCCTCCCCCGGCCAGAGCCGCCACCACTCCGCCGGAGCAGGTGCCTGCCTGCCGCCGCCTCTTGCTTAGCCCGGGCCCGGAACAGCAGCTCCCCATTCCTCCACCGCAACCGACGACGCCAGCGGACACGACGAGCTCCCCGCGGGGCCCGGAGACCATTCCCCCGCTGCCGTCCCGGCCATCGCCCGGCCCCACGGGAGAAACGGAGCCGACGGGCGGCGGAGAGGCCTGCTGCGGCCGGGAGCTCGCCTCGATGCTCCGCCTGTCGTCCCTAGAGGAGGGCGGAGCGCTCTGGTAGGACCACGGCGGAGGTGAAGCCCTGGGTCTGGCGCCGGTACGCCCCGCGTGCGAGTGCGGATGTTGATGAGGGTCGGAGCCGCTTCGTCGGTCGTTGTCATCGGCGTGGTCCGGGACGCCCACCCCGGAGCTGGGCTTCTTCTTCGGTAGAATTGTCATGGTGGAGTGAGCGTGAAGGCAGCAGGGAGGGGGTCAGAGCTGAGAGTCCTGCCGTTTTCAGTCAAAAGTGTCGGCCTGCTCGCCTCCTGAACCGCTCGTTCGGCTGCAGTCTGTCAGCTAAGAGCCTTAACGAACCGAAACGAGCCGAAGACGCGGCCGCTGCGCTCTATTCGACGGCGAGTTAAACAAAAACAAATCGCGTCTCTTCCCGTTCTCCAAAACATCAACACAGCCTGACGGCGCCGCGACGTCACTTCCTGGTTGCGAGGGCACTTTTGACGTCACGTGATGATAAACCCAATTTACGCCGCTAGAGAACGCAAACACAAGATTACAACCAAGTCAGAAAAAACGGAGACTTAACGGGTGCAGATATTATTTTTCAAACACTGCCTTAAAAATCGTTTGAGTTTAATGTCATTAAATATTTATCTCCACGTGAACATGTTTGTATCTCAACCTTTTTTAATTTAACCCAAGTGTAGGTTAACTTGTACTTTTATAGGCGGAAGGTGATGGTTTTGACAAACTGAACTGTGACATCAGAGCCTCTTTTTTTTTTCCTTTCACACTTGAATGTTTTTTCCTGACCTTTGGTGATACTGTGGTTGATGTTTAGACAGCACATTGGTTTCAAACGATGCTGAGGAGTTGATGTTATCATCAGTTGATGTTCTCAGAGAAGCTTGAATGTCCCTGTGTCACTTGATATGTGTTTGTCTTGCTCAAAATGAGGAGAGGCTGCCATGTCAGTGGTCAGCAGTACTGACCCAGTGGGGATGTCCTGCACAGGGAGGATCTTCTGTTGGTCAGTCACTGCCTTTGAGGTGTTGGTGACATTAACATTGATTCATCGGGACGTTTCTACTGTACTTATCGTTTAATATAGTTTAACAAGAGTTCTGTAACTAAATCTTAGCGCTCAGATAGTCCTGTCTTAAAAACTGAGCAGGTCTTCTGATGAATTTCAGGTCTGGTGGATTTTATTTTGATTACATTCACAATGAAATGCTTACCTGTGGGGAGAGACCTGAAGCGGTCACTCAAACAGGTCATGGAGTCTCTTAAAAAGGCCAGAATGGTCTGCTGTGTGACGGCTGCCCTCAGAAACATTTTCAGGCTCCAGACCTGAACCGCTGAGGTGTGCTAAAACAGTGCTTGCATCTGTGCACATCTGCACCCCTGAATGTGTCTGAAGCACAAAGACATTCATGTTTCATGTGAGCTTTTGCTCCTAAACGTAGAGTCAAATCAATGAGAATAATCTGGTGTGTGTATGTAGCTGTCAGGAAACTGGGTTTAGATTTTAAACCACACGTCTGTGATGTATGTCTGTAGCTGAGATTCGGCTTCTTCTATAAACCCCCATAAAACACTGTCAGATAGAAAATGGTTCTGTACTGAGAAAACATTTTTAGATTTAAATAAAAAACAGTCAAATCTTTCCTGGGTTGAGAGACTGGTTGGCACTTCAAACAGAACTGCTGTGTGCCTGAACCGGGCTGTTGGATCCAGATCCTACAGTTTCCAAAGCAACATCCTTGAGGTCCCTCATATTAACACGTGAACTAGTAGATGTGTGGAACGGTTTATGTCTGACACACACCTGCAGCTTTCAGGCTTTGCATGCATTTACCACAGCTTTGCCTTAAGAAGGTTCTCTAAAATGTTGATTCAGCTCATGTTTTCACCTCAAAATAACCGAAAATAATCATAACTATTTACATTTGAACTTTCTGCACTTTGCTGTTTCAGTTTAAAATCATATTAAATTAGTTTCTGAGAGATATCTCATGTTTTTATTAAAGTGCGTTACTGAAGCACAATGCTTTCATCAATTTTCAATGAAGTCTTCCATGAAAAGAAACACTTTCATAAGTGCATTTAACTAAAACTCTGAAAATAACTAAAATAAATGCTCTGTATGAAAAATTATTTAAAAAAGTGGAACACAGGAGATTAAAATATTAAAAGCTAAACTGTCTCGTGTTTCACAGCTGATGAATGAAGCATCAACAGATCAATAACTGACTCAATATTTGATTGAAAACGTCAGATCATTTTTTGCAGATGCTTAACAGGAGACTGGTCAGACTGGAATCGAACACCTGAGTCTTCAGAGCAGACGCACAGACACAGCAGTTTAAAGGGACAAAGTATTCTGACGATTATAGAGAAATCATGGCTGTTTCCTGTAAACGCCACGCTCGGCCCCTCAATGGGGTAAGGAATCTGAAACGTAATCACAAGGACAAAGTTGTGCACAAATTAATACTTTGTGCACAACTTTGTCTTTATGAGTGCGTTTCTTTTTGAAAGATTCCTCACCCCATACCCTCTCCTTTCAGCCCCCCCTAACACTGAGCAGACATCTGAGGTCCCACCACCCCCAACCCCTGCTTCTGCTGATGACGGCTGCAAAGCAGGAGCACAGGAATCCGCCACCTTTCCTCCCGACGGGTCGCCCGACAGAAATGAAGCAGAGTTTGATTCCAGCTTAGAGTGAAGCCAGTTTGCGGGAGAGGTCAATCCTGGACTCCCTGAACTGCAGTTCCTTTGGCACATGGGAATGTTGCTGCATCTGGATAACAGGCCAGAGCTGGGGTGGGCTGGGGGGTCGACTCAGAATGCATCTGAGCGGGAGGTGGAGGAGCATCCCTGGGAGAGATGAGGATGTCAGTCCTGCATGGAGGTCACAGGCACCCGACGGAAGAAGAAGCTGGATCCCCTGAAGAGGTGACCCTGAGGTGGGCGGGTGAATGAGGGAGGGGGCACACAGATCAATTTGAAAGGAAAACGTCTGAAACTCTGCAGCAGCTAAAAAGGTACCTTCTGACTCAGATGATTCCAGCAGTGGAGCCAGGATCTGAAGACGGGAGAGCGAGGAGGAAGGCCTGCAGCCAGACTGACCACACAGCAGAACCATCAGAAAGCAGCGCCCCACCTGCAGCCAAGACCCCCCAGCTCCTTCAAGCACTCACCCACAGTTGTTGACGGCCATCACATCCGCGACCAGCGTGAAGGGATATGTGAGAACACTGACCCCAATCTGCAGAATCAAGCTCGCTGTTAGCATGAGCGCAAACGCACCTAAGAGCATGACCTGCAGCCCAAAACTTACGCCCATCACAAACTTAGTGTAGCTCCGGACCGCCGAGGCCTGACCCAACTGAAACACAAACAGCAGCTGAACACCCTGACTGACTGGAGCAGGCACGATGACCTGTTCTGTCCTCCGTGGATAAGCTCCAACAAAAGTGGGATTTTTGTTCACACAACACTTACAATGAAAGAACAAACAAAAAAACTGCTTTCTAACACAGAAAATGCAGGAAATCTCAGTAAATGAAGATAAATGTGGGGATGTTGGAAATGTTTTCAAAGTATAAGTCGCATCTTTTTTTGTTTGCTATAGGTGAGACTTATACTCAGCTATGATTTATATGGCGGTGGCGCAGTGGTTAGCGCATAGCAAGAAGGTCCCCGGTTCAAGTCCCAGCAAGGGGATCAACGATGGGCCTTTCTGTGTGCAGTTTGCATGTTCTCCCTGTGGATGCATAGGTTCTCACTGGGGACTCTGGCTTCCTCCCACCATCAAAAAACATGGTTGATTGGGTGTCAAACTCCACGCCTCAGGGGTCCTATATGCTTTCCAACCAACCTGCCATTGAAGCTCCTAATTGACTAAACCCACCTGATCCAGGTAATCAGCAGCAAATTCAGCAGGATTTCTGGAAAACCAGCAGGAGAACTTGAGTTTGAGTTTGACACCCCTGCTCTACATTGTCCTCTGCGAGTTGTCCTGCGACCTGTCCAGGGTGTACCCTGCCTTTGTCTATGAGTGGCCGGGTTAGGCTCTAAACGTGTTTAGAAGATGGATGTGTTTGATTTTTTTTTAAACAACCTTTACATAGCAATGTTGGTGTGTGAATCATTATTTACCACTAAGAGCTACGCAGAGGAAGAAGGCCTTCTAGCCTTACGCCGGGTTTGGCAGAATTGCTCCAAAGCAACACAGAGGATGAAGAGTTCAACAAATTTAGTGATTTGAAGTGATATAAAGAGTTTAGTTGACTTGTTAGCGTGTTCTTTATGCTATGGTTATCTGAATATTTGTTTATATGTTGAGCAAATTAGATACTTATTCAATTCCCCTCATGTTCGGTGAAGCTAAAATGTTCCAGTAGTGAAGCATGAATATCCAGTCTATTATTGTTATCTATTCCATTATTGTGTGAAATAGTGATTCTCCTACTTTCTTTCGTATGTTTTTCGGCACACAAAAACTCCTTTATACTGTCAGCAATTTCAGCAAGCTTTAGGACATTCGTCCTTGTACTTTTGGTATTCATGCCATTTACGCATTTCAACATTTTACGCAATTTTTACTATTTTTTTCAAAAATGCTTAAAATTCTTCGTGCACTTTTGAAACGTATGCAATTTTTGTATCAAAAAGTGCACCACGTTGAGATCTTTCAGGCTTGTACTTTTGGTATTCATACCAGTTACACGTTTTTAAATTTTATATAGATTTTTTTAACAAAATCTTTACTCTCACTTTTAAAACCTATGCAACATTGGTAGCAAAACATTCAGCATGTTCAGGACATTCATGCTTGTACTTTTAGTATTCATACTGTTACAATTTTATGCAATTTCTTCATGTTTTTTCACAAATTAAAAAACACTTTAAAAACGTATGCAATATTGGTGTCAAAACATTCAGCACATTCATGCTTGTACTTTTGGTATTCGTACCTTTTACAAACTTTAAAATTTTACACCAAATACGTACAAATTTTTCAAGAATTTCTTCAAATTCTTTCTGAACTTTTAAAACCTATGCAATATTGGTATCAGAATCTTCAGCACGTTCAGGACACTCATGCTAGTATTAATCGATTGTAGTTATGCTAACATTTCAGCAACGTAATAACTATTTTCACTAATTTGGCACATTATATTTTTTGAATTACAACCCAGTTCAGCTATTATTTTAGCAACATGTTAGCCTTTTTTTTGGCTAATTTGGCGGATACTGAAGTTTTTTGGGATAGTTCTCAGTTAAACTAATATTTTGACAATATGCTAGCTTTTGTTTTTAGCTAATTTAGCATCGACTAAGGTTTTTTTGGGCTAATTCTGAGTTAAGCTAACAATTTAGCAACAAACTAACTTTTTTCTAATTTGGCATATACTTAGATTTTTTGGGCTAGTTCTGAGTTTAGCTAAAAATTTTCGCAACAAGCTAACTTTTTTTTAGCTAATTTGGCATTTAATAAGATTATTTGAACTAATTCTGAGTTAAGCTAATGTTTTAGCAGCGTGTTAGCTTATTTGGCTAATTTAGCACCCACTACGTTTTTTCAGGGAATAATTGGAGTCAAGCTAGTATTTTAGCAGTATGCTAGCTTTTTTGATATTTTGGCATCTCCTGAGGTTTTTGGGGCGAATTTGGAATTTATTGTGCACTATCTGCAATTTCTGCAACTTTCAGTCCTTTAGCAGCATAATGCAAATAGCTTTAGCATTTTCAGCGAACAGCTTCAGCATTTTCAGAAACCACTTTCAGCAAACAGTATTCACACTAGCATTATCGCAGGTAACGCAGCTTTTCTTGTTATCATTTGACTTTCAAAATGAAATGTACGTTCTTGTTCTCATATTTTGTTCAATAAACTTCTCCCAAAAATGCAACCCATACTCCAGTGTGAGTTTTATATGATCTTTTTCTTCTTTCCATTTGCATTTTTTGCTGGTGCAACTTATACACCGGAGCAACTTAAAGTCTGAAAAATACGATGCATAAACCAACATTGCGTCTTGTAAGGTCAATTGGAATGGAAGAGTCAATTTTTTGACTCCAGCTCTCCCTGTTGTAGTTCTGAACATGGGAGCTGCCTGTCCAACCACACTTACGTTCTCATCCACAGCGTAGCTGTTGATGAAGTGAGCCAGCAGGTTGCAGCACCACAGGAAGAGGACTTCTCCCAGTAAATGAGGCAGCAGACCCCTAAGAGCGGACACACACCTGGGTCAGTCTGTGCAGCTGAGACACACAAACACAAATAAGGAGTCTGACTTACACATAAAATCCAGACACGCCCTCCTCCTTAAAAATCCGGCTCATACAGCTCAAGATCCCCCTGGAATGTGATGAAAACACAGAGGTGAGCGGCTGTGGGGACAGCTTTCCAGAGTCTGCAGAAACATTACCCTCTGCCTCTACTCTTCACATGGAGGAAAACTGTCAAATGTTCACTTCTGCAGCAGCAGCTTTGCTATGATGTTCAAAGCCTCCAGAAACCCATGGAGAATCTGAAAAACTAAGACTACAAATGACTTCTAGATCCTGGAGAAACATGTTTAGGACACTTTGAGTCTTCATCTTCAATGTAATTTTTTTACATTAGACTGTTTACATCAGGGGTCATCAATGTTAATGAAATGCGAGTTCAAAATTCTCTGCTTAACAACTGTGTCATCACCAACTATAATGCAAACTCTTGTTAATCACCTCTTGGCGTGGCCCATTAGGAGTCATCCTGGTGAATCAGCTTTCACTGATTTGCACAGGTGGTTTGGCAGAGATTTTTTACGATGTCCTTCCTGACATAACTCTGTACGTTTAAGGCACAGGGAGAGCCGTTAGGCAGCAGCGTAAAGGGTAACGCTTAAGGACCCACATTGGATTTTTTAGCTCATCACAGATTTCCTGCGAGACAGTCCTACACCCAGTCAACTATAATGAGAACTCTAATACAAAGAAATAAAAGCCTCTTTTGTCCTGAAACAAAAACAGTCTCTGAGTCTCGAGTCCGTCAGTTGTGCAGCAGCGCGGGTTGTGCGTGGGTCTTAGCTATTCACTGTCATGTGTATAACAGTAGGACGAAAGACAAATGTTTCACCGTGAAGGACTTCTGCTCTCGTTTCAGGATGACAGTTCAATGACTGAAGAAGAGAACTGCTAAGTCTCAGCAGAAACAGGCCATAACTGTGGTTTGGATGCTTTGAAAAACACAACGGTCTTACCTGTATTTAACCTCTCTACCAACAAACTGGGCCATGAGGCGCACGGACATGACTGCAGGAGAAACAGAGCAGAGGGTCAGAGGAGCTGTCACTGGGAGAAGCTCATGGAGCGTTCCATGAAAACCATGCTGAACCCTCTGAGTTTCCTTCATCCTTTTCTTGATTCAGCTTAATCACCGTCAGTGGACAGCAGAGCGAATGAGTGCACGTATCTGTGCATGCTGCAGCTTGTTTGAGCAAACCGGCTGATAACGCTGAGAATAAAGAAGCGCAGCAGAACGTACCATGAAAAGGGTGAGTGGCCACTCTGAACAGGCACTGGATGACCATTTCATGGGAGGTCTGAGGAGACAACAGAAAGACCAACAGCATGTGTCCAAAACAAAAGAACGGCACAAAGCAAACGTGAGCTTCAGGCGTATGTTGAATCTGCGTGAATGAAGTCATCAGTGACTTTTGCTAAGTGATGGATGTCAACAGGACACTCCTCCTCCTCCTCATCACTATGTACATTTTCATCAAGCAGACTCATCTCTGAGATTTCTGTTGCTAAGAAACGTCCCGCTGATCACCCACATAACCCTAAACGGCTAAAACAAAGTCCGAAGTGAGGCGAGCACAATGACCAGAGTTCACTCCACCCATTGGGCGGGACGGTAAAGTGACCACCAACCCACCGATCGAACAAACACGCCTCCATTATGCAAGAAATTTGAGCTTATCTAAAACCAGAGAAACACTTCCACGTTCAGCTCTTCTGTCGGAACCTGCTGACCTCTCACCTCTTTGATGACGCTTCTCAGTGAGGTCTGCTCCTCTTTCTTGACCTGATAAACAAACATTTCAACTTCAGTTCAAATCTCCATGGGAACCATTACAAGCTTTCAGACCCCCCTCCCAGATGGTGCATGTAAGCAGCATGTAAACAAGTAAACAAGTAACAATTTCTCCACAGTACGTCTAAAAGCATTAAAGTTGTAGTCCCACTGCAGGAGAGCTACAGTCATTTGAAACAGGAATGCCCCCCGCCACCAATCATAAGAATCTGTCCTCAGCCTCACCAGCTTGGTTCTGCCTCTGACCGCAGTGGAGATGACACTGGACACAATACGAGGAGCGACACCTCGAAAGAGCCCCCTCTTTCCATCCACGTTGACGATGTGCTGAGCTGAAAGAAACACGCCGCTCAGCAGCTCTCATCTCATCCTCAGGAACTGCCATGAACTCACAGCTCACTCACCGTAGGAGAAGAAGCCGGGGAGGTACAGGACTTTCCTTCCAAACATGGTGGTGCCCACGGTGGGAGGGAGGGGCTCATGACCAACCTGGAACCAAGACGGACTAAGATGACTGGCTGTAAATGTTCTTTTGAATTTCAAACAAACACATCTGATGATGGTGAGGAGGAGGAGGAAGAGCCCTAACAGCAGAGGAAAGATGAATCCAAACTTCAGCAGAATTCCCAGCAGATGGAAACTCCAGAGGCCTCAGGCTGCACGTCACCTCCAGCAACAACCCCAGAAAGGCGGTCTGTCACAAGTGTATGATGGGATTTCTGACAGGAGTTGGGTTATTACAATCTATTCACCCATTTCCAATCAATCATCGCCTAAAAATACTGATTCAGCAAATAATTTTCCTTAATTTAATTTCTTACATTTTTCTTCATGCATGAAATGGCTTTCAGTTGTTTTTGAAATAATCATTCACCGTTTTATTAGACTTTGATGATTATTTATGGAAAATCCATCCATCCATCCATCCATCCATGCCTCCATCCATCCATCCATGCCTCCATCCATCCATCCATCCATCCATCCATCCATCCATGCCTCCATCCATCCATCCATCCATCCATCCATCCATGCCTCCATCCATCCATACATCTATCCATCCATCCATCCATCCATGCCTCCATCCATCCATTCAATGCCTCCATCCATCCATCCAATGCCTCCATCTATCCATCCATCCATGCCTCCATCCATCCGTCCATCCATGCCTCCATCCATCCATCCATGCCTCCATCCATCCATTCAATGCCTCCATCCATCCGTCCATCCATGCCTCCATCGATCCATCCATCCATCCATCCAATGCCTCCATCTATCCATCCATCCATCCATCCATCCATGCCTCCATCCATCCATCCATGCCTCCATCCATCCGTCC